>BLXL01010034.1:0-28883 GCA_023170135.1 Acarapis woodi | reverse complement strand
GGCAACTTTTCTTATAAGTTTAAAAATTTTTCAGCATATTTTAATCATCGACTAGTTTTTCATTGTATTCGAATTAATTATTCTTTTATCTTTTTTGTTTGAATAGCATGTTACGTTCTCTTCTATCTACTTCCGGTGTTGATAAAGACATGATCACTGTTTTTGTTGATGGTTTTTATGACGAACCATTACAAGTTGCTAAATTATTTGGCTTAAGGTAAAAATCATGTTTTAAAATTTTCTCTTTGACTATTTTATTTTTTGTAAATGCATTCATATTTTTATATTTTTTATTTAGAGTTCTTCATCACACTCCAATAGGATCGTCGAATGCTAGAATTTCTCAACACTATAAAGCAGCCTTAACTGCTACTTTCTCACTTTTTCCAAAATCTGAATATGCAATTGTTTTAGAAGAAGATCTCGACGTATCGCCCGATTTTTTTTTCTATTTTAGTCAGACTAAACATCTGCTTGAGGATGATCCTTCAATTTACTGTATTTCAGCGTGGAATGATCAAGGTTATGAAAATACAGTTGGGTCGTATAATAATTCATTAATCTACAGGTAATTAAATCGATTAGACTTTTTTGATTTTAAATTAAAAAACAAAATTTTTTTATCATAGAGTTGAAACAATGCCTGGTTTGGGGTGGATGCTAAGTAAAAAACTCTATAAATTAGAGCTTGAACCAAACTGGCCTAGCGTAGTAAGTTTATGTACAAACTATATATACTATATATAGAATATATACATGTTTTTATATATATAGTATAATATGAAATTAATATAATTTTTTAATTATTTTTCGTTATATCTGAAATTTTTTTTTATCACTATTCTACAGGAAAAAGCTTATGATTGGGATATGGTAAATTTATCTTCTAAAAACTATTTTTATTAAAAATTTTTACTATTTACAAGAAATATTCTAAAGAATAATGTACATGTTAATTTTTCATAGTGGTTAAGACAAAGTTCCATACGCAAAAATCGAGAATGTATTATACCGGATGTAAGTCGAACTTTTCATTTCGGTACCAAAGGATTAAATATGAACACAAATTTTCACGATAAGTACTTTAAAAAGCATGCATTCAATCGCGAACCAGATGTTATTCTAAACGATGTGGATAGGTAAGTCATTTATAATTGTAAATATAATTATTAAATTCAAAATCTGCATTTTTTTGGGTTTTCTTTTTGATTAATTTGTATGCAGCGTGAAAGAGAAAAATTATGAGATACAGATTCAACGACTCCTTGATACGGCAATAATACTTGATCACAGTAAATCACCTTGCGATCAGGATTTTTTGCCAACAAACAATTTCGATAACAATTATGATCAAGCATATGTAGTATTTATTAAAATGACTCATCCTCGTGATTATGCGACTTGGTTAAAAATGGCTTCTTGTTTAGGTATGTGTGATTCTGAACAAAGTTTCATGAGATAAAATATTCAATATTCTAAACATTTTAGGACTTTGGGATCTCGACGTCAGGGGTGTTCACAAACAAATGTGGAGACTTGGCCTTAATAATCGACCTTTTCTTGTGATCGGCTATCCACAAAGTCCCTATTCGTAAGTTTTGCATATTTTTTTTTTCGCTTTTCAAAAATTTATGGTTTATGAATCTTAACCTTCTTTTTTTTTGTTTGAATGAATTGAACCTGTTTTGTTTAGAATATATAAACCTCCAAAATTGATGCCTATTACATTACCAGATGATCGAAATAAGCGAATGAACAAAGTATAAGGAGATTAATTATAAATAATTTATTAGTTTGTATAATATTTGTACATTTTGTCTTCCACAAATTTCGATGCCAAATCAGAGTCTATTATTAGCTATATTAGAGTATATTTAAATGATAATTGATTAAGGATTTTCAGAAAAAAAAATTGAAAAAAACTAAAATATTCAATACGAATTAAATTTGTTCATTTTTTAATCTAAATTAATTAGATCATTTTTAGCAATTAATTTTTTTAAAGACGCAATAAGTTATCCAAAGTGATTTTGCTCATTAAGACATTTTTTTAGAGAAAGTTGTTATATTTACGTTAAAGTTATTTTTAAAAATTTTTTATTGAACTGTTCAATAATTCATAAAAATATTACCAATTGTATTAAAAATTTTTGTAAATATATTTATAATGAATGTATGTAAGAAAAAAAGTACTTCAAATTTGTAAATTCGAATAGAAATCATTAAAAAGATGTTTATGCAATTTTTTGCAGGTGCATTCATTTAATTTATATCAAAATTTTTTATATAAAAGACCTCTTCTCGGAGTGAAATACTATTGTTTTTTAATTAATCAGCAAGAAAAAAATTTTACTCGCTAATTTTGCAAATATGCTGAGCTGTCTTCACAAATTAGGACCGAGCCATATTCGTCTATTTATTTTAGTTTTCATTTTTGATTACTCATGCTTTTACGAATACTACACTAACGAAATTTAAATTGACTTATTCAATAAAATATATATCAGTAAAAAATTGAACTTGATTTCAACATTTCTAATGGTTTATTAGTTTATTAAAATAAAACCCTAAAACGATCATGACAATGAATTTTTATGCCATAAGGTCTTAAAAATTAATTTAAAACAAAAAGAAAAAAAACTGAAATAAGCATTTTTGTACGATTTCAAATATAATATAAAACGGAGAATAACGTGCTATTGGAGAAACGGCAGAATTTAATTTGTGGATTCAGTGATTACCTTGATTGTTTCAATTATAAAAAAATTATTCTATTTTTTTGCATTCATACACGCGATTTATGAATAAATATATGGCATTGTACTTAGTATCTTGAGATAATAAAAAATATTTTCACAAAGTTACGGTGACAAACCTACTTATTCATTATATAAAATATACTGTATAAGTTGTAAAAAAATTCAATGAATAAGATTTTTTCGAAAAAACTAAAATAGATCATATAATGAACTTTTCATTAAATGAAATAGTTTATTATGTTTACATGATGAATATATTATCATTGAAATAAGTTTTGTAGGTGCTAAATCTAATTGCTATATATATCTCAATTTATTTTATATATTCAAAATTCAAATAATTAGAAATGAATCGTAAGAAAACTGATAATGTTATAAAATTAAAAAATAGTGATTATTTGAAAGTTTGTGAAAAAAATTCTTAAATTTTTCTTTGTTGCATGAAAAAAAATTTGAAAAGCGTCTCAAAAATTTCTAAGACAATTTCAAACAAGAGAACAAAAAGTCACTAATTAGACTTTATAAATTATTTGAAAAATGACTACTCATTTTCAATAGATAAAAGTGTTTGATAAAAGAATTTCATATTAAAAATTTTTGAAGCATACAAAATTATTTGCAATAATTAATTATTATAGAAATATCTAATAAACATTTGATTTGAAGTGCAAACAATTTTTATAATTTAACAAATGTAGATTTAAAATTCACTCTCAAATAATCTAATCAATATTTAGAATTAAATGTTGATCTTAAAAGCAAGGTTTGAAATTTATACAAAATTCGAGCTCACGGTTGATATCGCCACAAAACTGGACGTTAACACTATTAAGCTATTTACTAATATAAACCGTATTGTATTATCAACAAATTATCATTCGACTAATATGTACTTTATAGCCGACCCACACTGACTTATAAAATCTCTACAACATAATTGAATTGATGTCGCTATCTAATAATCGAACTCTATAAAATAAGAATGCATTAAATTTTCTATGGTCATTTTAAATACAATAAATCAATTTCTTTTTATTTATTATTGAAACGGAAGTTCAATGTCCTGACAATTCCTTAAATTTTTTTTCAAGAACCACAAATTTTTTTCCTCGCAAAAAGTAAAAATTTATATGATGAAAAGTTGACTTACGATAATCAAAAGAAAAAACTTTATAATTTTCGCATCTTTACTGTCACTTTTAGTAAGTTTTTGTTTTATTAGATTTTGCGCATAAAATTTTTATGTGTTAAAATTTTGAAAATTCCTTTTAACCTGGATATTTACAAGTTTTAAATATAGAGAAATTTCAAAGCTCAAAAAGATTTAAATGAGATAAGAAAAATTATTTGAAAATCTCAAATTTTTTCTTAAATGTATTTCAAATCTTTTTTTCAATCTAGATACTTTTTACATTTTTTATACTTTATCAAAATTTACAGGAAATCTATTGACTTGATCGCTTTTTCTTAAAATATTTTTTTATTGGACATTATTTACTTTTTCGGCATTTTTTTTCTAGTCTGCTTCTATAATGCACTAACTGTTACAATTGAAATTGTAAAATGTGCAAATGCTTATCTGTACGGTCTTTTTGATTATTTCGTATTCGGTTCGCTATTTGATTTACACATAAATAATGTATATTATTTGTATAAATATTAAAAACTGATTTGTTAAAATTTAAAAAAAAAAAATTATTAAACTACGAAACCAGTTTAATTTTTCCTCGTTGAGAATTATTACTATTTCTTTTGAGCAATATTATTCGTTCATTAAATTGATGCATTTATCGTATATTATGAATAATGACGCTCGGTTACTGATCTTCTTGTCAAAAGAAAAAATTTATGTAAGCCTACATGTTGACCATTCAAATAATCTGTTACTAATATTAGTAAGCAGTTTTATCGGAGGAATAGATTTTCATAACCTGTTTTTTCTTTATTTTTTCTTTATTTTTTCATTTTACACTATTTTTTGCAAGTCATTATTAAGAATATATTTTGATGATAATTCGAATGGGCACATTAAACATTTGATTTTCGACCCATTTTAAAACTGTCAGGAAAAAATATTAGGTTCTTTAATTTAATTTTTTTTTCAAATAAATCACTTAACTCCATTAAGTGTCAAGGTGCTTGTGGCATTTAGCAAGAAAATTAAGTTCTAACAGAAAAAAGTAAATCTTCAGCAAGTTGTTGTGGAGAGATAAAATTTGTACGAGCTTCACATTGATGGTAAGTAATTTTTATTAAGTAGTCTTTTGAGTCCCAAAGTATATGTAACTTATACAAAAAAAATTAGATTTAATTCTTTATTAGAGCAATAAGATCAATGAACATGCATTATACGACTTCCTTTAGCATCCAATATATAGAAAATATTTTGCATTTTTTATTTTTTCAATAGGTTACTAGCCATTTAATATTTAAATAGAATTCTTTCGATTCTCTATTGTCCTCTTTTATTTGAAAAAATATAAAAAAAAATTATTTTGCCTTTTATTCACTAGTTAATAAATTAGTACCAACAAGTCTAATCTTTTTTCGAGAAAGTTAGTAAATTCATTTTGAAAATTTTAATTCAAAGTTGTAACGTTTAATCTTTATATGATTAAAAGTGCTAAGTTATGCATTTCATAAAACGAATTTAAAATATATTAAATTTGTATTTAAGAAAACAAGGAGAGAAAATATTTGACTATACAAGAATTCACTCCTTTTGTTATTTAGATGAAAAAAGATTAAAACCACTATTTTATTTGTATTGATGAAAGATGTAATAATAAAGTTCGAATCAATTTTGGTGAAAAAAAGTGTCCATTGTTTTTAATGATTTATAGTTGTATATATCATTCTATCATTATCTCAATGCATTAAATAAATCAAATGGATGTACTGTTCAATGTACCAAATATTTTTAGACATGAAACCATTTCAATATTCGGACAAAATTGATTTAATTTTTACCAAAGTTTATTAATAATATTGATAGATCACTATTGATTATCATTTGTTTTTGTTTTTTTTTTCTCTTTTCCGTGAAAAAATAAAAATTAACTCGGTTTTTCGAATACTTTTTAAGAACGAAAAATGTAAAAAAATTTATTCATTAAAATTACAAATAAACAAATAGACCATTAAAAAACTAAGTGAATAATTAAACCTATTTCCGTTTTTGTTGTCTTTTTACTTGTTGGCCCTAAAAACTATATCTTGAAATTTAGTCTATCTGATTTCTATTCAGTATTTTTGAGAAATGATGCATATTTTACCAAAGCAATCCTCATAAAGCAAACTCTATTAGTCGGGTATCTATTAGTTCTAAATTTTTTTCCTAAATAAACACTAAAACCATAGTACATCGAGTTTTTTATTTTGAAGTAAAAAAAACTTTTCTTTTGTCCTTTAAATTTAATAATTTTAAAAGGTTTTTATTTTTGTTTTATGTTTTCTTTAATTTAGCTTTTAATATCTTTCGTTTTTGAACAAGAAAGAAGTTCGATTTTTTAGTTAGCATTTCTTCATACTATAAAAAACTTTTGAATTGTTTTGAAAAAAGATTTAAATTTTTCATTGCTTTCACTCTTAATTTTAAATTATTTTTGATAGTGAATCTCCACATAACTTGGCGAATGTCTTGAGAAAATTTTTGAAATTGCATTTATAATTTTGTATTAATATATTTCTTCTATGCTCTTTATCCTTTTTCTAACTTTTCTCTCTTTTTGAGTTTTTTTCTCCTTATCTCATGATTATTCTGTCTGACTTTTATTGAGATTAAAATTGTCTATTAATTTTTTTGGAATCTTTCTACTAACTTATTAAACATATCGACAAATGTAAAATGGCAATCGATTAGTCGTTCTAAAAAAGAACAAAAAGTTTTAAAACTGATTTTCTCCTTTTTCATCAATTATTTTAATCACAATTTTTAGTTTATATCAATTTTTAAATAATGATTCTATTAAGATCTGCTTTTACAGATACGAAATATAAATACAATAATATTCAAATTTAAATTGATCTAAACATTCAATAAATGACTATTGTATTTTTGTAATATATTCGGATTCGAATATTTGAATATCTTCAATTTTAATTAATTCAAATGTGAATTTTTTAATTTACCTATTATTCACTAAACACAATTGAATTCGAATTTTAAGGAACAATTCTAGAAATCTAAGAATCAAACAATTAATTATTCTTTCAATTGCATATGAATTGAAAATTTAGGCGATTATATATGAAATTCACAATTAAGGAATTGATTTGTTTTATTTATTTCAAAAATTGATATCATAAAAAGGGATTCGTTCATAATCAGTCAAATAAAAGAAAAAGAACAGATGAGAGAACAAATTGATCAAAATTTACAAATGTAATTACATTCAACTCTTTTAGTATTTTTTATTGTTGATCGAGTGTTTAATTAAAATTTGAATAGAGAAGCTTAATTGAAAATTTGTTGCTGTTAAAGTAAATGCTTTAAGATTATCTTGAAATATATATACTATTGTTCGTATATGTGCAGAACAATGATGTAGACGAAATGGGTTATAAATTTGTATGTGTCAAAGATACACTCAATAGTTCAAGCATATGTAAGCTTTAAATTGTGTATACCAATGTTAACTAAAATAATAATCTTCGAATTCTTCTCGAAAAGTTCATTCTGTGAAATGTTTGCATTCGGTCTTATTCGTTCTCCTCTTCTGCCTCATGCTTTCTCTTTTGACCCCTAGCTTCCTGGGCGCCACTTAAATCTTTCGATTCATCGGCATCACTCTCAATATCACTGTCCTCTGAAGCATGGTCGCCATTTGTTTCTTTTGGTTCGAAATTTTCTTCATTATCGGATTCTTCATTAATATCCTCACCAATCAATGCTGATAAACCAACCTACCAAACAAGAAAAAAAATTCAATTTATATACTTTAAATTTGATGTATAATTAAAAATTTAAAATACCTCTTCTTCATCAACTTCACTATCGCTAGCTTCATCTTCTTCATCTAATTCATCATCTTCATTGATAATGTTGTCGTCATCGAGATCACTATCTTCTTCATCATTCATATCTTCACCTTGGCTACTGGCTTCATCTTCGTTTTCAGATGCATCTTTTTCCTTATCATCACGATCGAAACCATCTAGATACTGTTTTTTTTTTAAAAAATTAATTAAAATTAATTAATCTCAAATTCATAATTAATTTATCAAATCAAATATTTTAAACCAACCTTTAAAGATGGGATCAAATTAAATACTTTTTCCCTGTAGTTTTCAGTTTGGGTGATATCACAACTAAACAGATCTAAACTTTCTAAATACTTAAAATCTTTCTGCAAATTATCAAAAAAATAAAAGACGAAAAAAAAATTGAATTTATAAGGATTGAAAATTATAATTTTTATGCACTTACTAAAGGTTCAAGAGCTTCGAAATCTGAGATCTTATTATTACACAAGTTTAATGTTTTTAGATTTGGACAACCCTTCAAAAGATAAAGACTATTGCTAATTCGATTGTCGCTAAGCTCGAGTTTACGTAGCTTAGGAAGATTTGGAAATCCTTTCAAATTTGACAACCCAACATCTATTAAACTCAAACTCTCCAAATTACAATATTCATCTGTTAGACCAACAATGTTCACACTTCGAGCATTATCTAAGTTGAGCTCTTTGATCTGATTTTCAAAGGATACAAGAAGTTTAAATTTATAATTAAATAGACTAAATAATATGAATTATGAAATGAATAAAAAAAATTAATTAACCTGAGCTGGATTCCTTCCCCTTCTTTCCAATTCAAGCCTTTTTTCCATTTTTATCGTCTAAAAACCTTTGCTTTGTGCCTGATGCGACGAAATTTAAAAACAAATCAAATTACTCTTGAATCTAATAAAATTAGGTCTCTGAAAAATATAAAACAAAAATTTGCTTTAGTCAAGTTGTATCGAAAGTTTGAAATTGTACAACAATCATCTCTTACTATCTCTTTCTATCAATAGATTGTAAAAATTTAATTTGATAATGAAATAAATTAGTTTCCAACTTAGATATTCAAATCAATTAAAAATTTTTCAATATTCAAACTGATCAAACTATAAACAATAATTCGAATAAAATAAAGATGAAAAAAAAAAGTTAATGATGACCTTCCTGCAAAAAAATATTTGATTGAGATCCAAATACTCGATTTAATCAAAAATAGAAAAAATGCATAGAAAATATGATCAATTAATATCAATGGACATTGGATAAGTATGTGAAAAATAATGACCTGCCGTAATACAGACATGATTAGAAAGCATATTGTCACATAAATAAATTATTGTTGTTTGTCTATTCTTTAAGTATTGAATGATGTATCATAAAAGTAGCTGGAAAAATGAATTTTTTTTATTTGATATGATTGCTAGGAGAAGGAAACACTATTCGTTTAATTTATACTGTTAAATTAATAAATCATTAGTTTTTTTACTTCGATTTTCTTATTGTTGTACATAGAATGAATCACTGAATATACTGTTCCCATAAGTTCAACCTATTAAAGACTCAGATGAATTGAAAAATATCAATCAAGAAATATAAAAAGCTACATAAAGCGGATATAACAATTACAAAAATGCTATATAGAGAAAATGCACATGATAAGCTGAAAGTGTTAATAAAAAATTTGAAATCTCCACAAACATGGAAGCATTATTTTCAACGTCAAATAAAAGCTAAAAAAGTTCTTCACAGTAAAACCAAATTAAAACAATACAAAGCTTTTTCATTCAAATCTATATAATTTCTTGCAAATTGATTTTTGAAGATAAAATTGATTCAATAGACTCAAAAGAGGTTAGAAATTTATTCATTAATTTTATATAATGATTACTAACCTAATTAAATAAACAATTTATAAATTTAAGTTTTCTTTTGCTGAAAGGTTAAGTACTAAAAAAATATCTATTGAAATATTATCAATTAAAGTGTAAAATGCATTCCTTTATGTATTAAACAAAATACTTAAAAAACGCTTTTGATGAATAATGCACAGACTATAATAAAATATAGGCCATGTGATACATGAAATGTTTTGAATGGCAAGAATCGGTGTAGAACATAAGTTTTTTATTAGTGAATCATACACCAAATATTAATAATAATGTTAAATTTAGAACATGAAACTTAGTTTAACATTGAAAAATGTGTACTTACACATGATATCATTAAAAACAAAATAATTAAGCAATTATATTGACAAAAAAAGAAAACCGCTTTAAAAGTCGTTTGTACAAAAAAAAATATCAACAAAGTATATCTATCTTCAACTTAATACAAAGCTTCTTAGCATGTATTTAAGAGAAAATATTCCAAAAATTTGGTAAATCAGATGTATATTAGGAGATGAAATGAAAAATAGCCGCATCTTATTTAAATGAATAAAATAATGTGCCAAAAAAAATGGTAAACTTAAAGTTTCGAAATGCTACCTAAATTCGAAGTTTTATAACATTAATAATAAATAATACACCTAAAAAATCTATGACGAAAAAAAAAAAAACATGAAAAACAATTATAGTTCGGTAAACAATGATCTTACATCACCTAAAAGCTCAACCTATGAAATGAAACAATAGATATTTAGTCAAGTAAATTTAACACAAATTTTACCTGATATTGTGTCAATTAATAATATTCATATTAATAATGATAAAATTCATAGACATTTATACTTCAAATAATTGACTATAATAATTTGAAATTAGTCTACAAAATAAATGAGTAGTAAATCGACAGTTTCATATTCAACATAAAAACAATTATGGCCAGTGTCTAGCGTTTTAAACGCGTGGTCGAACGTGTGATGCGAGTTCTAAGCACGAATTGTGTAAAGCATCGGAGACTTATACGTCCACGTTCTTTTTTGATCGCCTAACACAATTCAAATGAAGATAAGATGTGTAATCACTTAACAGGATAAAAAAATTATTAGGCGATGACAAATGATTTTCGACGATTCAAAAAAGACCAAATCGATTATTTTAGAACACTTGGCACCAAACAAGAAACTTAATAGAACTTAATTATAATAAAGGTTGAAATGAGAAGAGGTTGATAGGTAAATATATAAATAATAAGGACTTACTTAATTTTGATATAAAATTAATGTTAATGATAGAAAGCACAAATTGACCTGCGAGAGTACTTTAGATTAACTTAATTGGAATCACTTGTAAAAGATTTGAAATTTGACTGTTTTCGCACGCACTCATATAACTCGCATAATCTGGACCAGTGAGAAATGTTTCTCGCCTTATTCAATTTAAAACACTAAGCATACTCAAATGCCTTATGTATGCTACAGTAAGGGTGAGAACTAGGGTTGGATCGTCTACAGAGCATAACACACAGTTTTCGCAAAATAATAAAAAATTCAAATAACATAAATATAACATAAAAAAGTTTTGTTCACCAGCAGTAGAGATTTCAAACAACAGCACTAAACTAATTGTTCATTTATATATGTGTATGCATATATATATATATATATAGACACGCATATATATGTATAGTTACATATATATATGTCACATAAATGGAAAGAGCACCCCGATCACTTTTAAAAAAGTTATTACAGCTTTCTTTGCTTGATTGTGGCGGCAATTTTTTTATTTCTCTCTTTCTCTCTTTTTCTCTTGATCGGAATAAAAAACAACATACACTTTTACCAACGCTCGTTGGTGAGCAACACCATAAGTCAACCATTTTTTTCTTGCTTATTTATTATGCGATTTATTCTTTTTTACATCTAAACACTACAAGTCACCATCTTGCGGTCTCTGAACATTCGCCGCTTTAATTTGAAAATTTTGTTCGTTTTTCACATAAAATTTTGCCAACAAATAAAAAATCACTTTTTGTCCATTTTTTATAATTTATTTATTAATTCAATAATTTGAATTTTACGATTTATTTTATTTATTTTTTCAACCAGAATGGTGAATCATTACTTTGTAAATTTAAAATTTTATGTGTTTCTCTTTTTTTTTATCAACATTTGTGCTTGCACCAATACTAGATGATAATTGCAAATTATCAAAATATGAAAATATAAAAATCATTTTATAATTTTTTCTTTTTTTAAAAAATTACATAGATATCTCTAAGAGTTTGATGTAAAATAAAATAATAAATTGAATACGTATAGGATGACTACTTTGAATTTGATCTATTAATCTTTTATTACTCTAAATTTTTTAAATTTTAATTAATTTTCAGCCAGATAATTTCGTTTACTACTTCTTAAAATTAATTCAAAGCTTGTAATTTTTTCATAACAATAAATTCAAATATTCATCGAAACAGATTTATATCAAATTTATTTTTTTTAAAGTTTGATAATTATTTTAAATGAAAAATTTGCCAATTTTGTAATTTATATTATGAATTTTCAAAGTAAATTATTAGAAAATCCGATAAACTATCATTTTAATTTATAATGTGACAAAATAATTTTCTGTATTTAATGAGATGTAAACAAACCATGATTGATTTCCGCACAAATTCGTGTTATGCTATTAATAATTGACTTAAAGTACTGGACAGATTTTATAAGTCATTTGAGAATAAGACTCGTTGTTAGATAGGTCACATGGGCTATCAAATTTCAATAATGGACTAGATAAAATTTTTAATCGAATCAATAGTAGTTGACAAATAATTGAATTAGTTTTATAAGTGTCACGCACGCAACGGTGAAATATTTAATTTCATTAATCACTTTATCCTTTACAACCTTTTTTTTTGAGTAAATAAATTAAACTGAAAATGATTTATGATCACAAATTAATGTTATATGTCAAAATTATACTTTGAATTATTCAAAAGTCCCATGATAAATCTTGTACGAATTTTTATTTGTTTTGAATGCAAATAGTAAAATATTGATTTTTTTTTTTGTTTGCAAAAAAATCATGATGATAAAAGATAAATGTTATTACACTTTTTCTGACATTAACAGAATAACTTTTTTGTGATGCATTTTTCATTTTCGCTGAAATAAAAAAATAAATAACACTTTTTCATTACTAGTTTTTCAACAAAATATAAACAAATCAGTATTCAAGTATCTAAGTATTTAGGTATTTAAGTATTTAGGTATTTAAGTATTCAAGTATTTGAGTATTTAAGTATTTAAGTATTTAAGTATTTAAGTATTTAAATATTTAAATGTTTAAATATTTAAGTATTCAAGTAATTAAGTAATTAAGTTAGATTAATTAAAGAATGAAAAGAAAGGAAAAATTGTTTCAAGCCATGTTTAACTAAAAAACTTTGATTTGATTTAATTAGATCTAGTATATATGAATTATAAAATATAAAAAAAATAAATTTCATCTAAAAATTTTTAGATCGATAAATAAAAATATTAAATAAATTTATTTAAAACGCCGCATAATTTTTTTTGATTGGAATCAGGCATTGAACTTTTACGTTTGAAAGATGGCTTAAGTATTGCATAATCATACACAATTTCAACATAATAATTAGCCGAAATTCGGTTAAGCCGCCAAAGTATAAAAGCGTTTAGTAGAAATAAAAAACAAAAAAAAAACATCGTCATTATCGGAAATATTGTATTAAATCCCGATAGATTTAACATGTGAGGATGTATTGTTCAAATAGTTTGAACTTTCAAGGAAATAAGTGGCCTTAGTAGAGAATCAAGTTTATTAAGAAATTAAACTGATTGCAGAGAAGTGCTAATGCTTGTTTTTTCGTTTGTTTGTTTGTTTGTTTGTTTGTTTGTTTGTTTGTTTGTTTGTTTGTTTGTTTGTTTGTTTGTGTGTTTATTTTGTTTTGTTTTGTTTTATTCTAAAGACTAAACAATAAATAAAATTGAAGAGACTTTTTGAAAATCTGTTTGCTTTTCACTAATTGTTGATTATATAAAACACTTTTTAATTTTTTTTCATATATTCACATCATGTTCTGGGAATCATCTAATATATGTGAACAATATGTTTCTATATTAGACACAGAGGTAGCATTCAAATAAAATGTCTGGAATGTCTATTATTTATTAATTAAAATCTATCTTGATAGGATCTCGATAAAATAAGTCTCGAGGAATTGATTGATGAATTACCGAATTTGACGAATGATTATGATGTAGGTAACGAGAAATTGATAGCTGTGTAAGTTTATCAATTAAATTTAAATAGTTAGAAAAATAATTAAATTTATTATTCTTAGATTGAAGAGGAGAGATATCCTGGAAAGTTTAATAAAGCATATCACCGAAACACCACCCGAACATTTAGACGAGCACGTTCGTTTTAAATATGCAAATCAATCATGTGTTCTATTCTCAAGCAAAAGTAATCAAATGGAAACTGAGCTTCTCCAACAGCCTGATCTTCTTGATAGACTGATTGATTTTCTCAAGACAGATGATGAATTAAATCCATTGATGGCTAGTTTTTTTGCAAATACTCTTTTCTCAATATATAATAAATTCAATGAAGAAATGATTGGTCATTTCAAAAATAGAAAGGATTTTTTCGATCTACTCTTCAAACATATTGCAACTTCTGCAATTATGGATTTTTTACTTAAAATCACTACTCTTGAACCTGTAACAAGTAATAAAAAGTTACTTGAGGTTTATCAGGTAAGTTTCACAATAATTCAATAAAATTCAGATATCAATTCATTACATATCTTCCTTAAAAAAAAGTGGTTAAACAATCAAAATTTATTTGCAAGATGTATGGAAATTTTGAAAACAAGTGAAAATCAGAATGCATTAGAAAATACATCTTATCTATTAATATTTCTTATTCAAAGAGGTAGACAATCATTAATTAGTGAAGAAGAAGAGCGAAAGTTTTATCGATTTTACAAGTAAGTTTTTTTTTAGAATCACAATATAAAATGATCATAATTACATTTTCTCTTTTTTATTTTTAGTGAGGCATTTCTTACTGAACTTGTCGATATTTGCTTTGTACATAAGCCAAGTGCAATACACGTCCTTAAAATTTTGATTCAGTTTATCGATTACGAACGTTACATTAAAATTATCGATTCTATTAAAAAAAAATTTGATCCGGAATCCAATGCATGCAATGAAACTGAGAAAATTCAGACATTGTATTCTATTGATCTTTCGATAAATAATGTGTTTTATGAATATTTATTATCAATAAAAAATCTTCATAAAGTAATACTTTTAAACTTAGAAAAATTTAAAAATCTGCTTCTGGAGTCTGTTCCATCTTATTCTATCAATACTACCTATGGAATTATAAAAAAGCCGATTGGGTTTTTACGTCTTGAAATTATTCATCTATTTTATGCTCTTTTACTGCCCAATAATCCGGACATGGATGAAGCATTCGCCAAGTATAAAATTTTGGAGCACCTATTTTTAAGTTGATAGCTTTTTTTTTTTCTAAATCAATAGCAATTTTCATTTTGACCTCTTAATCTTTGTATAGGACTTATTTTTCAAATATGAATTTAATAGCTTTTTACATAATCATGTAAATAACATTGTAGCTACCATTTTCTTGAATGCAAATACAAATAGATTTAAATTACTAACCAACGATCAAGAGAAAGCTGAATTTTTAAGTTTTGTCTCCATAGATAATTTCAAAAAAAAAACATTTATGCAATTATTTAATCTGATTTGGTCAGACAACGAAAATTATCAATTTTTTAAGCGATCAGTTGAATCAGCAAATGAACAGATTTCACTCAATTCACTTAATTCACCTATTCGACTTGAGTATACACCTCTCATTGCTCAAATGTTGAATGAATGTAATTTAATTGAAAAAATAATGAATAAGTATAAAACTATACAATCTGATAAAGAAAAAAATCCAAAACAAGCTGTACCAACATACAAAAGTCATCTTATCGATATAGCAAATATTATAAATGATTATCTGCAAGAATACGAAAAAAACTCAAATGGTCTGCCTGAAAAATTGTTGCAAGAAAACCTTCTTAAATTGCAAAATGAATGGTTTGATTTCTCAAATAATGAACTGACTGCCGTCAAAACCAAGATCATTGAAGTTGAACAAAATACAGAAAACCAACGCAGTGTTGAACATAATTTTAAAAAGTTTCTTTTCCAAGATATGATTGATCCAGTCGAAATTAATTTACCCAATATATATACCATGAAAGATGAATTTAATAACAAATTATTTGAAACACAATTCGATAAGAAAATTCATGAAATAGAAAAAAAAGAGAAATCATTTGATTGTGATTTACCTAAAATTTCAAAAATGATGGATCAATCATTAGGTTATATAAACAAATTTAAAGATGAGATTGATATATTTGAAGAAATTTTTGATGGAGATCAATCGGTCGAAGATGTAGGAAAACAGAAAGAAATCGAATCGATATCTGATCTTACTGAGCAATTTAGTGAAACGGGTGAACAAATGAGCAATATGACAGATCGAGAAAATATTTTTCAACCACTTGCATCGTCAAGCAATATATCAAATGAATTAAAAATTGTAATGGATGATATGATTGATCGTAGATTGTCATCTGATTCGCTTAATTCCGTGGTTAGTCTGAAGCAAGAAAGTGATAGCGAATTGACTCAAGTTTGGTCATTTGAAAAATGCTCGACAATAGGTGCAACGAATCATAATGATAACCAAGTAAATGAATCAAGATGCAAATCATCTGAAAAAGCTGACATTAAATCTGAGCTTATAATAGAGGATGATGATTGGGTCAATTTTGATAAAGAGCGTGCAAATAAATGATTATTATTATAATCTCTTTAACTGTTGGAAGAATTATATAAGGTGATTTTTCAAAATTATTTTCTACCTTCCAACCTTGTATTAGTTAAATGTATTCTATTTGTATTTTATACCAATTCTAAGTATTAATTTGTTTAAAAGTCTTTTCATTGAACACAACGAAGAAAGCTTATTTTAATTTCAATGAATTATATCGGAAAATTAGTAGTTTTATATATTTGCCAAATCGATTAATTTTCCTTTATCTTTCAATTTTTATTCATTTCATTCTTATTTATCAAACTGTACATCTCCACTACTAATAAATGATAAAATTTGTTCCAAATTTTGAATACTTTCGTTTCATTAATTATTTAAATAAGAAATTTTTTTTTTTAAATTCTATTTTTATTTTTTATTAATATATTATAAACTTTTTTTTTTTATTCAAATTTTGTGAAATGACCTTTTTTGTCTAGTGTGAGGCAGTAAAATTTTTCTACTAACAAATCATAAATTCATATCATATTTTCATATAAAATCCCTTCACATTGCTTAATTATCTTTTATTTTTCACTTTTTTGTGACTTTAAGATAATTATCTGTAGTGACTTGGAATTTGTTCTTGCGTATTTAGTTATCATTTTAGTTTTAAGCTTGATAGACACTTTTCTATCAATTTTCTGTTAAATAGGCTTAAATAAATATAAAAACTATTATTGGTACATGAATAAATACTTGATATTAATGAAATTCATATAAATTTTAACGAGAAATTTTTATTGAATCCTGTTTAATAATTCAATTATATTTTGATAGCAGACAATTTTCAATCAATTCAACTATAAAATTTATTAATTTGTTTCTCAAAGGCATTAGTTGAAAATTTAATCATAACACGAAACAATTTTAGAATTGCATCTCATATGCATTTTATACGTGGTATATTTTAATTTTCGGATTTGAGACCATTTTTAATAATTGTTTTTTTCAATTAAATTAAGCCGAATTTATTTATTTATTTATTTTAATAAATTTTCTTTCAAGTATATTTGTATCAAAATTCGTTAAACCACAATCAGGATATTATAGTGTTAAACTATAAATTGACCAACAAGGACACAAAACTTGGCTAAATCACTAAAATTGAAGAAAAAATTTATCTTTAAATTATGAGAAATTTTTTTTAAATATCACCATCGAAAGTAAAAAATTTTCTTTTAAAAGATTGTCAATTTTTAATCTGACTGATATCATACTAATTTTCCTATCACCTTTATAACCATTCTTATTAATCAATGTTATGAAGTTTTTATCTATTTTTTTTTATTCGTTAAAATTGATTACAATTTTCACAGCAAATTTTATGCGCCGTCGTTTATTTTTCTCTGATAGTCAAGCCGGCTGTAATTAAGGATGATAATTTCTTTTTATACAAGCGAAAAGAATTGCATAAAAAAAGTTTTTCAATTTGAATAATGATCAGAGTTATATTTATACTTGAATAGATACACACAATGGACTTTATTTCTTAAAATTTTCAAAAAATTTAAAAGCCTTCAAATGTGAATGCAGCTAATGAGTAGCCAAAAAGTGACCGCTTAAAAAGATATTAAATAAATTTTTTTGTAAATAATATACCTTTAAAAATTGAATTATATTAAACTAATGTAAATGTAGATTAATTTGAAAAAAAAAAGAAAATAATTTGAGGAGAATATAAATGATTTTCATTCGTATAAAATTAAATACAATCTTTGAAATTTTTAATTATCTAATATATGATCATCATTTAATAATGTCTGAAAGTGACGACAATCTTTCTTATTGAATTGCAAACAAAAATTACAGTCTGCAACTTGAAATCAATTTTCATTATCTCCTGTTTCTAAGAATTTTTTTGGAACAACAAAATTTTAAATTTTGTTGAAAACGATGCATATCTTATTTTTTTTTTAAGTGTATGCCTGAAAACACTTTCACAATTTAATATTCTAAAGGTATTAATTTAGAATTCGTTTTTATTCTTATATAACATATATCTATTTATGCATTACACACAAAGTATAAATTTTTTTTATCTATTCTATATAGACGAATAAACAATTAATTAATAAAGTTTTTGGGAAAAATTTTATCTCATTTTTTTGTCAAATAGAAATGATTAATATGTGTAGCATTATAAAATATATTTGCACTTCGATCATAATCCGATTGATTTAAATCACATAATGACTCAAATTAAATTGCAAGTAACTTAAATCAAATAGTCATTTATTATCGCGTGTATTTAATTATAGCTTCGAAAATTTTCTAGAAACTAATTTCAAGTCTGTTTGTTTTAGAAAAGCTTCGATCGGAGAATTTTAAAATTTAGGTAAGTTTGGCAAAAGCGAATTTAATTTCAATTCTAGATGAACTTTGTTTAATTAAAACTATTCAAAGTGAGTACACATATAATTTTTGCGTATATAGTTTCTTTTTAGATCGTTAGTTTTGAAGCTTATTTATTAATATAAAACTAGCCCATTTGTTTAAAAACGGGTGATTAGTATGTAATATATCTAAACGAATCGGATACAAACGAATGGCAATAATTAATTATTTGGATAATTCAGAAATAGCAATTTTTTTTATTAAAATTAGACTAAAATATATTCATATATAATATTGATGCAGTTTTCATATTATTTTTGATTATCAATATATAATTTACAATTTTATGAGCCTATGACTATTAATTGACATTTGTTTTAAAAATGAACATATATGAAATCAATTCTTGTATCTCAAAAGTCTTAATTACATTTTTTAAACTCAATCAAAGATTATTTTAATTTATTATACATAATTTTTACGAATAAAGTAATGCAAATGAAAAGAGAAAAGTATCGCAATTTTACCACTACTACTTTATTAGGTAAACAAACTAATCAAAAATTAATGATTTAAAATTATTTTACCATGGTTTTGTGAAATTTTTAACTTCAAGATAGAATAGAGTCAGAATTGATATTGAGTTCTTATTTTGTTGCCAGTACGACAAGTGAAGTTTACTAAATTATATGATGAACAGACATTAATTCTTCAAAAGAAAATTAAATAGGTAATTTGTTGATTAATGTTGTGTTATTTGAAATTGACTTAAGATTAATTTGAATTTTTCATTTATTGTATTTAATTGAATAATAAAGGATTCATAAAATTCTTTTTTTTTTCATTCACTAGGATAAAAATCAATCAAGATTTTGCTATATTATAAGAAATTACACCAAAACTTAAATACACAATACAAAATTATTTTACATAAAAAAATTAATTTTTTCAAATTATTTTTGGCTGACTGACTGATCAATAGATAGATTACTATTTAAATTTTCTGTTTTCTTTAAATATTTAAATAAAATTTTTAATATTCATTCCAATTTGAATTTTAAAATCTTTAGTATTTTTTATTAAATTTTTATAGAAAAGAAAATCCAAATTTTGTCAAAAAAAAAATTAGAGGATGTCATTAAATTTTTCTTCTTATGTTTTGAAATTCATTTTTTGAGTTTAAAGCATTTGAACTGATTAAATAAATATATAAATAAATAAATGAAATTAAATTTACTTGTAACAGTTCTAAAAATCTTTACATTTATTTTAAATTATTTTTTTTTTCAATTTTTAAAAAATTTTATTCGAATTTCGTAAAGGTAAAATATTTTCACCTTAAATTTAATTATAATTTTTGTGATATTTATTGTGTTTTATGATTTCGTCCGATAAATAATAACATACATAAAATAAATATTTCGAACTTTATAATACAAATTTCAAATTTCAAGGAAAGTTAAGCATTTTATATAATTTTCATAAAAGCGGAAGTATTTAAAATATATAAATTTTAGTACAATTAATGCAAGAAAAAAAATATTGTCAATACTTGAATATATCGAAGACTTTAGCTTTGATGAAAAATTTCTTAACTAAGCATTAGTAAATAAGATATTTTAAAGAACTTTGTTGCACCACACATTAATGATTTCTAAAAATTAGTAATTATTTTTATAAATTTTAAATGAAATCGTGTTGGAAATATGATTGTGATCAAATATAAAATTTTAAAAAAATAGATCAAATATAAAAATTATTTAAGTTTAGATTAAGTAAAATAGAGGTAAATTTATTGATTTCAATTTGAGTGTGCTAGAACCAAAAAATCGAAAATTATGCATATAAATTTAGCAAAATATATCAAATGTTCGGGAAGTTTAGTCTGATTAGTGATGAATTCTATTTTTATCTTAACTTTTGCTTTCAAAAAAAAACATTTCATCCCTCTTTTAAAATTTTCTTGCATCAAGTAATTATATTATACAGATGAACTTGCTCTTTTTTAAATTTGGTTCTTACCTAAGTTATCGCTAAATCTTTGCTACGGTTTCGCTAATTTTTTAAATGATGTTGATTTTTGAGTGCTTTAATTTATTTACCTTTTTTTAATTCAACTATGGTTTCTCAATAAATGAAAGCACAGAACACAGATTATTTATAATTTAATCATTATATTTTGAATCATAGAACATTGTATTGAATGCTCTGCCTTTTATATACCTTGTAAGGTTTTCTTTCATCGTTTTACTTATTAATTTGTCTCTTGGCACTCGTTATTCGGAGGCAACATACACGGATATTTTATAAAATACGATTCACATTATAATTTTATTTAATTTGAGGTTGTAAATTGGTAATATTTTAATGGACTTAATGGTCAACCAGATTACTATCTTTCTCTAATACCATAAATAGATGATGCAGCTAAACGGACTCTTGGATACTAATGAATCAACTCAATTTTAAAATCACCTCGTAGCTCCATTGCTTTGAATCTTCATTATTTTAAATTAAAAAATTAATCTAGTAAGGAACTGTGGACTTAGGTCTACTCATGGGATGCAAAATAAGAGAATATTTAATGAATTGACTTTTGCAAAAAAAAATTTATATATTAGCCATAGTAATGATTTCTAATATAAGTAGTTTATTATTAATATACGGTATATAAAAAATCACATACAATATAATACAAAATATTAGATACTAGATTATAAATAAGATTGATAAAAAAATTTACAGGTAACTATTAAATAAGCTTATTAGATATAAAATAGGTGCAACTGTTTGGTTGTTGTAAAGATAGAAAGTAATTTTAATTCTAATTTTTATGAATCTAGGCATGAGTCAAGCTTTATGGAAAAGACTATCAATTAAAGAAGAAAGTTAAATTCTTTTTCATTTCAACCAGTTAGATGATTTCTTACTCATTATAATCTCTTCTGGTAAAGGGTTAATTCTCTTCATTTTTTCGCTCTTTTTCTCTCTTACTTATAACAAAAATATTTTCTGGACTAAAATGTCTAATGTGATTCATCTAACAAGGAATAACAGGTTATTTTGACTGAGTGTTTTAATGATTTCAAGAATTTAAGTGAACTTGAAATAATATAAAATCACGTTATCCTTCCTATTTTTGGTCCTTAATAAAAGTAAGTGTATTTTACTTCATTAATTAAACTTTAGCTTATTTTGCAATCTATAGTTTTTATTTCAAAAATTTTAAAATACCAATTTATATCGGACTAATGAAAGAGTAATTTTTCGGTTTCGCGCAAAAAAACCAGAATGAAGAAAGAAAGCAAGTTCTAATAGCCTTGAGAAATGAGATTTCATCAAAAAAAAAATTTCAATTGTGAGACGAAAATTTTTATACAAAAAATTTAGAAAGTTTCCTTATCGATTTTTGACAATTATTATCTCAATTAAGAGCAATATTAAAACATTTTTTTTTGTTTACGAATCTTGTTTCAAGAATAGGTAATGAAAGAAATGAAAGAGTTCTAATTTTATAGATATCAAGTAATTAATATCTTATTGTAGTGAATAATTTATTAATTTTTTTCATGATTGTACATTTGAATAAAAAGTTAAAAATTTACTTGTAATTTTAATATATTCAATAATTTAAAAATTTACTCTCAGTATTATATTTAAATAAAATGATGTACAATTTATTTGAAAGGTAAAAATTTGTGCATGCTATCCTGTTTGATGGAATTACTTGCACAGGAGATTGTTTAATAAAACAAGTAATCTATTTAGAAAAGAGAGGGTTAGTAGATTCATATAGGTTTCAAATCGATTAATAATTTCATCTTACATTTTTTTCGTTTTAATATTAATTTTAATTTGAATTCATATAACTAAATCTATATTATTTAGTTTTCTTTACAGGTCACATTGAAAATAATCAATTATAAATAATGAAATTTTAGTGCTTCTGCTATTTGACATAAATTCCTCAGAATATGAAAAAATTCAAAATTGATTATTTGTAATCGATATGATAAATAAAGTTTGATTTACAAATGACTGTAACTGTTTAAATGAAAAAAAGAAGTAAAAACATTGTTTTAGATTAAATGTAACTACATAATTCAGATTTCTAAGATGGAAAATATACTAATGGATAACTCATCATCACCTGTTAAAATTAAGAGTTAAAATTTAGTGTTGTTCATGTAGAACCGAATACAAAAAAGCAATTTAATAGTTATTAAATAAGAGATGCTTTCACTGTTAAAAATTAGCTTTTAAACGTGTTTGTTTGATCTGCTTTTCATTTCAATTTAATTGTGTTTAAGATGTTAGTGCATTTTGAAAGTATTCATTCGTCTTTTTCAAAATTGAGAATAAAACAAGACACTAAGCAATGTTTCTAAATAAAATTTTAAAAAAAAAGTGTATCATAAACACGAAACATCGAAAACCGAGAATGCTGGAAGCAGTTCTTGAACTCGATGCAATTTGAAATGAAGAAAATGATAATGCATGCCATTATCAAATTCTTGAGATCCAGACTTTTAAAAAAAAAATTTATATCTAATGCATTTTCTACTTCACTAGAACCACAGTCAGATGACGAACTGTGAATTCTAAGTGTGCAAGTCGCGTTCAAAAAAAAAAATGTTGGACATAGCTCAAAGTAAAACTAAAAAAGCTTGAAAATTGTGATAATTTTAATTGATAGAATTATTCTATATATAGAAAATATCGTTAAAACTTTCAGGAGTACTTTCAAACGTACTTAAAAATTGAAAATTTTCGTTCTCATTCAATTATAAGTGAGCAAGTGCGCAGTGGTTAAGAATTGAAATGTTTTGTTTAAATTTTAGTAAAATAAAAACAACTACTCTAGTGATTGCAGTGGATTTATCGTCTTGGTACATTCTAGCATGCGATCTTAAGTAATTAGTATACCTAATGCTTAGTAACTCGACTATATGTATTCAACAATAAGCTTGGTTGAAGGGTGAAGGACAAAAAGAAAATTTATAGGAGATAAAAAAATAGTCTTTTTGTTCAAGTGTGTATGCAATTCGAAAAAAATGAACAAGGATGACTTGCAGATCGACTTGCAAGTAATATTACTAGTTTAAGAAAAAAATTATAATCAAACATAGATAAAAGAGGATCAAAACTAAAATCGTTATATCTTTAGAATTTTATTCTTGGAACATTTCTTAATAAAAATAAAGGTAAAAATTCAGATATGCAACCACTTGCATTCATTGACACACACATAGCACACTCTCAATGATGTTCAGGACCTTATATTATGAAGAACATCCAAAAAAAAAGAGAATTTAAAAAAAACTGTACTATAGAATTTAATATTAACTATAATTGTGTTTACACTATCTTTTTTACACACAGTGGGCTGCATATTCATCTAGTACATAGTTCTAGACGATAAACCCTAGATGTCAAATGGCCGTTATCTTTCCGTTTTTTCAAATTTTTCTAGGGTCCTACATCTATTTTTCGCCTATATATATTTGAAAGTCTTTTTTGGTACTTTAGGGAGGCGGTTAACATGAATTATTTTTAATAAGTACGGTTTTTGTGCCATTCTTAAGGTATCTTCTTTTTGATCACTTTTTTTTGTAAATGAAATATTCGTTTGATCATTACTTACATTTCACAAAAAAAAGTTAGAGAATAAATTTTTTTTTTTTTTTTTTTGCATTTTAAATCATAATTTTATGGAACAATTTTTTTTAGTAAAATTACCGAATGGTATAAATTATTGTGAAAAGACATTTTATTATTGATACATTTAAATCGAAAAATTGTGAAATTACGCTAAATAAATTTTGTCAAGAAAAATTAAAATTTTTTATTTTATGTATATTAACAATTTTATTTAAAAGAAAATTTAGAGTGTACGTTGACTGTGCTGGAGTGTAAATAAGGTAAAAATAATTTTAGAATAAATATATGAGTTTTTAATTAAATAGCGCCCTTCAACTTAGCCTAAAATATTACTAGAGGGACCACATCATATAATATTATATAATATATTATTATACATGCGAATGTAGATTACAAGAGAGGACTAAGTTCTAGCGCATACTTATACATGTAAGGTGTGTTTGAATTAGCCACACGATTCACTATTTGCACTATCACACTCCTGGTAGCCTTAATTCTCTCCTCTTTTAAATATCTTCTTAATTTATCCATCGACAGCTTCATAGAGAAAGAAAGAGGGTAGAGAGGGAAAGAGAGTCTTAGAATACTTGAAACTTGAAAATCACTTGTCCAACATAAATTTGCTAATATTTTGTAATACAAAATACGATATATCAGGTGTAATCATCTTTTTTTATTGTTGCTGAATGGAAAATACTCTTGAAGATACACGGTTGAGTTGAGAAGAGATATACTCTATTTAAAGAGATACATCATTTAGCCGAAGAGATACAGAGGAATTGTATAAGTGTATAAAGGTAACTTGTTAGTCCAAACTAAATCCACACGCTTCCTAACTAAATGGCAAGTGGTTAAGTTCTCAATGAATAGTACCAAACTTAGCAAAAAAAAGTTTTATAAATTTGTAAAAATAGAAAAGTTTTCGAATCTTTCCAATCTCAAGTCAACAATTAAATTGATCTCTTATCAATCGACAATAGATTCTCGTGAATGTGACCATATAGTGACAAGTCATCCAACATCTTTTGGACATCAATAAAGCTTTATCTGAATTTATTCTATTCATTTTTTTATTTTTGTCAAGAAAAACAGATCTATTGATCTGATTGTAAACATTTAAAAGCACTTTTTTTTTGTGCCGTCGTATATATCCGAATAGTTTATATTTTTTTTTTGTTCGGAAAAAGTTAAAAAAAAAATTTAATGAATTTGAACGAATTCGAATATTTAAACTTTTTCGATAGCATTGTTATTGAAAAAAAAGTTTTTGATGGGCAAATAATGATCTTTATTTTGATTTTTTAGTTTTATATAGTTGTATTTTTTTCAATAAAATTAGTATTTTTTTTAAATTGATAGTATATTTTAAATTTTTTTTTATTTTAGATATCATTATTTATATATTTTTGAATAATCTTTGAAATTTCATAAAAATTTTTAAAAGTTTTCTGGAATTGTCGACTACGAATTTTCATGTTTTTAGTCCTAGTCTATTGAAATTGTTTAGTATTATTTCTTTAAATTGTACAAATTATGAAAGTAATCAAAATGATTCGTAATGCTTCTATATTTTCACGATCATCAAATCGATATTCGTTTATAAGCCTAATTAAAGAAAACTCAATAAAAATTTTAAATCATTCTTTCGGTTCAACAACGAATGGATTGAATATTGAATCACTGAAAGCAGAAAAGTGTCCATTTCATCATAACAATCAAGAATTTTCTTTGAATATATCAAAAATAAGATCTTCTCAAGAATTTTCCCATATTTCATCAAATATTGCTTCAAACTCAAAATCATTAATTTGTTTTCAGAACAGTTCAAATTTTGTAAATAAGATCAAGTGTTTATTTAGACGTGGATTATTTGCAACTCAAATTTCCCATCCTGGTTATCTTAAAATACCTAAAACATCTAATTCACGATTTCAGGGTATTTTATCAGTGATTAGATTGCAAAAGATTGGGGGTGCAGCTCAATTACATAAATATTGTGATCATCTGCATAAAAAACATGGGTCAATCTATCACGATAAGTTGGGACCTGTTGAAGGTAAATTCTTTTCTCATTTATACTATTATTAATTTTTTTTATAAAGTTACACAATTTAATTCGAATATTTTTTATTCTGTTCGCAGGTGTTTTTATTGCAGATGATATGCTAATAAAAGAAGTATTCAGGCAAGAAGATGCGAATCCAACTCATCTAATTCCAGAAGCATGGATAATTTATAATCAGATCAAAAAAGTGCAAAGAGGATTGTTTTTTTTGTAAGTGAATTTTTTACAAAAGATATTCATTAATAAATATATATATCTTTTATTTTTACTTTTTTAAATTTGCTATAAATAAATCATGAAATTTAAAAATTTAAATTTTTATGAAAAATTTTTTTGTACTAATCATAAAATTTTATTTCTTTGACTAAATAAATTAAATTTTTTGAAAATTTCTTCTACTTATAAAGAAATGGTGACTCATGGAAAAAGCAAGTAAGTAAAAAAAATGAGCTTCAAATGCCGAAAAATGATCTTTATTTTTATTTTTTAGCGCATTTGTTTGAACGGATTATTTTTAAAGACGGGAGCTTTATCGAATTATATGGGATTTTTCATAGATGTTATTGATGATATGATTCATGGTTTTGAGAAGAAATTAGATAATAATAGCAGTCTAATTATACCAGAACTTGAAAAGCAGCTTTACAGTTGGTCGATTGAATGTTAGTACACATTTCAGACTTAGCTTATATCTAGAGTGATCTTATAAGACATCAAATTGTGATTCTCGAAATATTTTGAAAAAAAAAAACAAATTAATTAATTGCTGCCTCACCCCGTTTGCTCATGTACTTTACAGATCAACTTATACTAAAATAATTATCTATTTTATAGCGCTTGGTACTGTAATATTCGGGCGACGTCTTGGGTGCATTCCAGAGTATTTCAAAATGATGAAAAATCCATCAGATTTTGACTTGAAAGAAAAATTTGACAAACATTACAAAATCGGTAAAATGCAAGAGGAATTTAATTTAGCCGTTAGACAAATATTTATCGAGACAGGTAATCTTCAATTGTTTCCCGCCAAAATTGCCCAAAAACTTAATTTACCTGTTTGGCGACGTTTTGTGAAAGCTAACGACAAAGCACTGGAAATAGGTGATTATTTGGAAAGAATTAAAAATAAATATAATTATTCTAATAATAACTAAGGATGATTTTATTAAAGCTAAGAATTATGTGGAGGAGAATATAAAAGAGAATGAAGAACTTAGGCGTAATGGTTTGGAACGGGATTATAGTGACGGCAGAGGAATAGGCATTTTAAATGAATTGCTTAAATATTCCGATTTGAAGGGAGTTCATCTGAACAATATCATCACCGATCTTTTTTTAGCGGCAACTGATACCGTAAGTTTATTTTCTAAAAAATATTCACAAATTTTTTGCACAATGAGTAGTAATTTATTATTTGTTGAGATTTCTTATCATGGGAAATATTCCATTATCTTTATTCAAATTACTCATACTTTTGAAAATATTTAATTGAATACCAACTTATCACCTTTTCTATAGACTTCTCACTCGACACAGTGGGCACTATATTTGATCGCCAAAAATCCTGATTGTCAGCAAAAAATACTTGAAGAATTAAATGATGTGCTCAAAGAAGGTAATTTGGCGATAAAACTGTCAAATTTTCATTTGGTTAAATTTAATTTTTTACACATAAGAATTATTTTTTCTAAATTATATTTATTTTTTACTTCCAAACTATCGATAGGCGAAAAACTAGAGGAGAAGCATTTAAAGTATTTGAATTACGTTCGTGGTGTAATCAAAGAAACTTTAAGGTAAATTTTATCTTAAAATTCTTGTTATCTATATTATTTATAAGTTTAGAATGTTTAAAAAAATTTATTAGCTAAACTTTGATTAAGATATTCATTATTATTTAGCCAAATCGAAGAAAAAGTTTTTTCCTAATCAATTTGGTTCTCTTCATCGCTTACAATTAGACTTTATCCTGTCGCACCTTTTATTAGTCGAATATTTTCAAAGGATATCGATGTTGCTGGCTATCAAATACCTAAAAATGTAAGTTATTAATTATTTTTTTTCCAGTTTCCGGTTAAATATTGTAAATTTAAATCTACTTTGACTTTTCATGTCTCTTGAAAATTAGAAATAAGTGTTAATGATTAAATGACTTAATATATATCGAAGAAAAAAAAAATATATGCAAGAACTTTATTACACTTGACTAATTATTGTGGTGTTTATCGATTATCTT
>BLXL01010033.1:0-29058 GCA_023170135.1 Acarapis woodi | reverse complement strand
TCTTTTTTTTTTTTTTTTTTTTTTTTGTCAACGCCCGCTCTTTACCTAAATAATCAAAACTGAATTCTCATTTGTAAATTCGATACTTTTTACAATTTTCGATCGCTATATTTTTATAATTTCATCGAAATTTTATCATTTGTAATGCTTATTTAAAAAATTTTTGTAAATTAAAAGGTAAGTGAATATTCAATTTATATTGTGATTTGAATATCACATTTTAGAAACTAGAAAACATGTCGAAAGGATTCAATGAATTTTCTTGAATTATTTTTTTAAAAACAATAAAAACTTTGTTGAAAGCATCAATGATTCTAATCGAAAATAATTAATTAAAATAATTTAATAGAAAAAAAAAGCTGCAGCAAATTATAAAAGAACTACACGATTGAATATTTGGTTTTTTACTTTTTTTGATGCTATGTATTAATAATATGATTTATGAGTTTTTGTGAAAAGATTCATTATTGAGGAATCTAATTAAAACATTTCAAAATTATATTAAAAAATATTAGACGACTAAGTACATTTCACAAATAAATTCGATTTTTAATAAATTGGAATTATATAAATTTTTCAAATATATACATGTTAACATCAAATTATATTACTTAACATAAAACGCAAAAAAGAATAAAGAAAAAGTAAAAGATTTGAGAGTATGAAAAAAATGTAGTTTGACAACTTGATGATGATGGTTTGATCTTTTCAACTCAAATAGAGATTTGATTGTAAAAAAAAGAATGATTGCAGATGCGTCTTTGAAATGAGTGGGAATTAAATGTTTATAGGTTAGCGGAAAATAAAGAACCGGAAAATAAACCTATAGATATCAAATTTATTTTAAAACACATTCCGGTTTTTCGGTCTTATGAAAATTCTCTAAAATATTTCATTATAATTCTTCTTCAAATAATCTTTTTATGTGAAGGCAAATATTTTAGACCATTCACAGCAAATATAATGTAATTAATTTTGTAAATCTTATTTTCAATTAGTTGTCTCCCGTTTTTCCAAATAAGATATTGTAGAAAAAAATATGAAAAAAAAAGCTATAAAACAACTTCTTAAGAAAACGAAACTATTTAAATCTTGCTAAATTCAAGATCTGATATTTTGCTTTTTAATAAAAATTAATTTGAGTCATATTTTATATATTCAATTTAATTAATATTTATGTATTTTCTTCATATTTATCAAAGCGTCGCTACAATAAAAACTAAAGTTTTATTTTTTGCGATTTAATTTCTAGGTCCTAAATTTTTGGGCTTTTGAAAATATAAAATTTATTTTTAATTGGTTCGAGTCATTTTAGTATGAAAAATATCTAAATTAGTTTGCGTCATTTTTTTTTTAAATTAAACTTATTAAGCAAAAATTTGATAGATAAAGCTTTCCTATTAATATGATGTTCAAAAATATTTTTTGAATTATTTTCTTATTTAAAAATAATTTAGAATTGATCAACAAATGTTTGGACAGCACACGTGCAAATTGAATTTTTGACTTTTCAATAAAGATGAAAAAACGACAAACTGCTAAGATTGATTACGCATAATTTGACATCAAACACTTTATAACTATTTATCATTAAATTATTTAGATTCAAGTTTTACGAGTCAAGTTTAACGAAACTTTCATGTGAACAATGTAGGCTTAAATAAACTTTTACCCAAAAAAATGTCGATGAAAAATGTTCTAATGCTGGTTTATTCATTCCAGACTATTAATCTTTTTTCTACCTTCCAAAAAAATTCTATTTTTTATCAAAAAATAATAGTTTTCCAATTAGGTTCCTAATAGTGAAGATGACGATAAGATCTAAGACAAATATTGAAGTGGATAATAAGTGTGTAATTGAGAGTAATATACAATAGTAAATTAGTGTGAGCAACACGTGTAATCAACTGCCGCGAAACAGAACACGCGTTCAAGCACGTGTTTTACTAAATAAGCTCTACTTTTGTGAACTTCTCAGTTAAATTAACTGATTATACATATGAATTTGTAATAGCTTAAATTATAAAAAATTATATAAAAAGACAAGAATGGTTTTCGATCAACAATTTTTATTTCACGAACTAAAATGGTCAGTTACTATAAACACTGCATAATAATTTATTATTATTTATTATAAAATATTATTATAAAATAAGATTTATATAATGTAATTTATGATTTTAATTATAATTAAAGTTATTATAAAATAATACATTGCTTTAAGAAATTTTTTTTTCATATTTGAATTTCAAACCTACTTATTCTGATACCTTCGAATAGATATATCATTTTAAAAAAAAAACAAAAATTTTGAAATCAGTATGGAATGATTTTTATCATCTAATTAAATAATTCACAATACATTTATTTAAGAAAAATCAAAAGATAGATTTAAAAATATCATTTTTTATATATATTTCTTAAGATATTCAACTAATCATTATTTCAATAAATTTGATTTGATTCACTCAAAGAGGCAATGACTATTTTTCCTGTGAGAGTCTAATTTATAGATTTACATTATATCATTTATCGTATTACACAAAAAAATGAATTTGATAAGATATTAAAATGAAAATAAATTAAAACCTGAGAGTTAGTAAATCATATTCGCAATTGCAACCTATAATAAAATTAAAAAATTTTGTAATAATGATATAAAATTACAATTAATTATTGATTGACAAGCAACCAATAATTTTGAATGAAATTATTGTATTGACAATAATAGTGACTACTTTCTTATTTTATTTGTAATAATTGCTTATTATTTTCTTAACTTAAAATGATGCTAATAATAGATACATTTTCTGAAAAATCGACAAAAATTCAGTTTGATCGATAAAAATATTTGTAACTTTCGTAGGTCACACCGCTATTTATATTTTCTTTTCAAGAACCCAAATTCACTTTTTATTCGAGTGTGCTAATAAATGTGTTAAATCTATATAGATCAGAAATCAAACTTGTCGAGCACTTGCTTCCGAAAAATGAATGTGTGAGTCAATCAATCAAAGTCAAGAGAGCAAAAGGAAAAAATATATTAAGAGTGTATTGATTTTTATTGAACTCTATTGATAAATGAATTAAAAATATGGAGGACAGTTCATATTTTTTATTCATATTGTCCATATTGGCTTGGTCACACAATTAGCATGTACACTAATATATTTAATGTGAATTCATCTAGCGCGTATGTGGAGTGAACAAAATAATAATTAGAATGTTAAAAAATTGTAAACCTGTCAAAATTTGAAATTCTGGCGAATATTTTTTGATTTTTGTATGCTTGAATTTGTAGTATATAAATACAGTCTGTCATTTTTCCTTAGCCAAGCGTTCAACTATATAAACGTACCTTTGATGATTTCGATGTAAATTTTTATTGAGCATACATTTTAGAATATGTCACAGAGAAACATTTATCAGAAATTATTTGAAAATTTTTTTACTGATAAATAATTTTGTGGTTATGTTTTTAAATTTGAAAATTAAAAAAAGATAAAGCACACACTTATGCCAGACGTCTTGAGGATTTGAGAAGAATTTATCCTATATCTCTAATTTTTGAAAACCAAATATGTATTATCTACATATAACGAAAAATTTGAAATTTATGATCTATTTTTTGATAAAAAGATCATAGTGGTAATTACCACTGTATTAATCATTTTTTTTACATCAATATAATTGTAAATTACGTGTTATGATTGGGTGATTGATACATTAATCCGAAAAAATGCTCGCGGATTTTATATCGATTTTTTTCTGGTCTAAAAACTGCATAAAAAAGATATGATAAAATGCTGTAGGATATTAAAATTGCATTCGGAAAAAAAAATTCACTAAAGATTTTTGAAATCCACGTGTCTGTTATTAACAAAAAGAAGAAACTAAAAAATAATTATCTAAAAACCACAATAATTCAAAACAAGCAAGATTTAAAATAAATGAATTCTCATCAAATAATTTGATTCTTTTTAGCCAGAAGGGACAATCAAAATTTTACTACAGATCAAAAACTAAAAAAATTTTCATGAACAAATCTACTTATTTTATTTTATTCAAATATTTATTGGTTATTCTCATTATTATTGTGATTTAAAATTTGTAAATTAGTTTTTAAAAATATTTATGGTTTTTTTATAGGTTAAGAATTTCGAACATTAAGAGTCTTGAAAAGATATATTTTACTTTGATTATTAAAATTAATAGTTCAAATAAATATAAATTAAGAGTTTTTAATGAATTTCTAATCATTAAAATTCAAAATAACAATTTTTTATTTCAATTATTCAGAATTTTTTTACAGACTGTGCATTAGTGTTTGCATTTCACGAATTTTTGTTTGTTCAAAAGATAAAAACAAACTCCATAGGCAAATGAACAAGAATTATTAACAAAACAATAAAATTTTTGAAATGAAAAAATATTTTTTATTAAATCGAACATTTATTTATAATCATAATTGAATATTATTCTTGATATTTTATAAAATAATATACAAATTCTAAAAATGAAAGATAAAAGTTAATTTAATATAAATTTTTAATTAATAATCTTTTGAAATTTTGAGAAAAAGTTTTTTTAATAAATAATAGGCAAAAAAAAATTGATTTTCAATAAATTTTACACATAATACTATGATTTAACATTATTGGTAAACTTTAATTAAAAAAGAAAAATCCTACTTATCTAAATAAACTAAACAGGTGATAAAAAACTCAATAAATTTTACCTATGAGAATAAAAAAATTTTTTTTTTAAAAAAGTATGTTTACAAATTCTACTAATTTTTCCACACACTTTTAAATTTTTAAATCTTGTTTTTAAAAAATTTAAACTTAGTACACGCCTAAAGAACAAATTTAATTTTAACTTTTTTTGCATCTAAAAAAACAAACCTTTTGATTAGCTTAAAAATTTTTTTTTGATTTCAAAACATTTTTTCTTGAAAAATGACCTATATAAAATCGAACTTATGACTCATTAAATAAAAAGTTTCAAACTATTAGTTCAAATTTTTTCAAGTTTTTGTTTAGATTACTCAAATGAATAATTTATTTTAAGAAAATTTTTCACATTCAAAAATTTTTTCATAGAAATTTGGTAATTAATTTAATTTGGAATTGTTGCAAAAAAGTAGAAATCAACTTATAATTTTTAAAAATAATAATAATTTTAAAGTGTTAATGATTAGACTTCAAAAGACTCCCATAATATACTAGATTTGAATGAGCGAAATTGAGAAATTTATCAAATAATCTAAAAAAACCTAGAAATCGAACAACTAAATTTTATGGGGGTTTAGAAATAGAAATGTGTGTGCGATAAAATACTAGTAAACGAAATAAGGAAAAGAATTTGATCATTTAATGTAAATTCTAAATTTTAATTTTCAGAATGAAAAGGAACGTAAATTCTTTTGTTCATTTAAACTATGCCATAAAAAAAGCAAACAGACCAGTGTCAATATTTGACCTTTGACATCCGTTTGCTCGAGGAAAACCAGAAAATAGAAAACAGAACCAGTTGATCATCTAGAAAATCGAGGCTAGATTGTAAGTTAGCATGTTGGAAGTAATATATAGAATGATGATTCATATTTTATGCGTGTTACAGCTTTAAGCATAGTTTTTCATAGGATGATTATTGTTCACTTCAAGCATTTCGGAACAGAAGTACATAATCTATGGTATAAATTAAATCACTTTAATTTATTTGATTTTAAAGTCTATAAAAATACCAAAAAATTTAAGTTTTGACTTTTGTTCAAGGACAATTGTTTTTTTATCATACTATTTTTGATACTTCGAAAATCAAAATTCAAATAATTCAAAACTTTTTGTTGATTTTCGAAAATTAGATTGTGATTCAAAATTTTAGATTACTGAAATCTAAAAATTATCTTTTTGTATTTATATTAAAAAAAATGAATAATAAAAAAGTTCTAAATTTTTTCACCTTTGATTCTTATATCTTTATACTGCAAATTATAATCAAATATTTAATATGTTTTATTTTATATTTGTAGATGTAATAAAATTTCTGACGACCAGTCAGCTGTTGAATAAAAAGTGCAACTACCAAAAATATTAGCAAATATGTTGAAACATAAATTATGATCTATATAGATCGACTTTGTAAGGACATCAAATAGTATTCATACATTTTTCAACTTGAAATTAAATTTCACTTTTATTTCTATTTTCACAATTTAGAAATTTATGAAATTCACGCTATGAATCATAGAGAAAGATTTTAAATATGATTTAATTAAAATTATACATTCAAATATGATCGAGAATTTCAATATTGTTGTGGATCGATTGAGTCACATGCTTTACATAAATTATCATATACAACTAGTACTAGGCAATGATTGAGAACAAAAAGAAAAAAAATCAAAAAATATCTCAAATGTAAATTTTTTTTGGTCAAAAAGATTTATATTTTTGATTTTTTGACCTAAAAAAGGAGTTTAATCTAAAAATTTGAAAAAAAATTTGCTAAAACTAATATATAAAATTTCACTAAAAAAAATAAATCTACTTTATGTTTGAACCTGTTAGAAAATTAATACTTGAAATAGGCGATTTCGAAATTTGCCTAAAAGTGAGGTAAATGCTCGACTACTAATAATTCACTGCAACCAGATCTGATAGATTTAGACGTTTTGAATTCAATTTATATTATAGTCTATTCGAACATTAATAGATTCCGATAAAGCAATCTAAAAAGAGCACTATTAAAACGACTGAAAAAAATTTCTAGTGCAAATTTTTTACAATAAAACAAGTAGTATAAATAAATAAGTAAAGTCATTCGTTTCAAAAAAAATTTTTTTTTGTGTAAATTTATAAAGTTTGAATTAAACTCGTGCGAAAGCCATAAATTAGATAGTCTGTTGCCCATCGATTAGTAGTCAGCAAGTCTTTTGTTCACTGAATAAATTTGAAAATGATATACTGATATATTGTTAATGCAATTGGTTTGAAATGGCCTGCTAATATATCTGTTTTAAGTTTACATTCTATTCTAGTTTACTGTGTAAGTTAGTAAAAATTAGATAAAATTTTTTTCAAAGGTAATGAGTTTGCGTTAGAAATTTAATCGCACAAACCTAAAAAGTCATAGCTAATTTTAAAAGGTTAAGTCGTGAAGCTAAGTCATAGATTTTTTATCCGTAATTTATGATTCATAAATATTCTAATAGGCAAAATGTGAAATAAATATTAAAAAAATGATAAAATTTTTCAAATTCTATTCAGAAATTGTAAAAAAAAAATCAGAAAAAGATTTCCTTAACTATACAATATAAAAATTTTGAATACTTTAGATAAGTTATTGGCGAGTATTTATATAATTAAATATTTTTCAGTTATTCTAAATTAATATCTTTGTTCTCTTTTACGCTTTTACATAATAAAATATTTTGAAAAATACTTTTAATCATATATTTTTTAATAAAAGTCATTTATAATAGATCGAAACAGTTAAAATGACCAATCAGCAAATTGTGTTTAAAAAATAATTATTTACCTGGCAACATAAAAAAACAAATTAGTACTTGTCTGAGGAGATAAATCTTCGTTGTCTATTAATAGATTCAAATGCTACTCTCCCTATCGATTATAAACTATAAAACCGAAACGCATTTTGCACAAACATTGTACAATGTTTAATTTAAACAAAAAGTCAATGCGTTAGAAAACAATTAATCAAAATTAAATTGCAATTGAAATCTCTACAAATTACTCACTTATTGGATCACTTGATTTTTGTTGATTTGAATTTCGATTTACCAATTGGAAAGCACTATTTTTCACACACAAATCGTCCATTTTTATAGAGAATTTTTCTCGGAAAACATTTGAATTGCTGTTTGTGATTTGAATTTTTTCTTACTTTTTTTTTTGATTAAAAGAATTAGCAAAATTTTTTGAACATAAAATTATATTTTGTCTTTCAAGTTGATCATTGAAAGAGTATAAAAAAAAAAATTTGCACAACTTTTTTTAATAAAACAATTATGTAAATTGAAACAGGTAAAAAAACACTAATTAATTAACAACATATTTTTCTTTAGTTATACTTTTTTGATAAAACGATTTTTTTGAATTTTAAATTCTTGAATATATATGAGTATTTAATAATTAAAAGTACTTGACTTTTAGTCAAAATTAAATGAAATCTAAGCTTATTAATTGGTGTTAGTGCAATCGAATTTATTATTTTAAGAAAATTTTTTTTAATAAAAAAAAATTCTTAATCATAGCAAGAAAATAAATTGAAAAATTAACTAATAAAAATCCTCGAAGAAAAAATTTTCAATTTTTCGAATTTTCCAACAAGTTCAAAATTTTCTATAAATCTAGAGGCATTTACTTTTTATTTTTTTTTTTTTTTGCACAGAAGACTTCAAAATTAGATTCTTTTCTTTTTCTTCCTCTTTCTTTTTTTCTTTTCAACAAAAACAGATTCTATAAAGCAAAATTTTACAAACACAAGAAATTATTTTTACAAAACTATGAATCTTAACTACTAATTGTTGATCGTGAGCCGTAAATCAACCTAATAGAGAATAGTAAATGCCTCTTTACAATCGAAATTCAATAAGTATAATCTGTAATTTCTTTTCATGCTCACACATACGCATACACAGTGTTGGAAAAGGAAGATCATTTTGAAGCACAAATTTTGAGCACTTGAAAATTTTTGTAGAGAGGGCGGTGACCTATAGTTTTGTTGTTCTATAGATGATCATTCTCATTATATATTTGAATTTTTTCGTTCTAAGCAGGAACAAGAATTTCTGAAAAGATTGTATTGAAGAGAGATAAATATGCATGCTAGAAATAATATAACAAAAAAAAAGATTGCAAACAACCTTGCACTCTCTCTGATTGGTGAGATGCGGTACTTGTAAAATTTTTGGTTAGTAAAATAGAAGTATTTAAAATCTTCCCTTGATTTGAGATTGAGCAGTAATATAAATCTTACAATGATTGAAAGATGTGTGCATTCTGAAATCCCTAAAAATCTACACACAATCACTTGTGTTTGAACTATACTTTGCTTTCGTGAAGTTCGATTCTTTAAAAATAGGCAAACTATCGTATAGTCATCGTACTTTGATTGGTTTCGAACTTTAATTTTATTCACTTGAAAAAAAAATGAAAAAAGTAAACCAAAACATTTATTTTAAGATATATAGTTCGATTCGAGCATTTGTATCAGATAAAGTATCAATCGAAAAAGAAATACAAGTGCATTGCAAATAGAATATTATTTTGATGATAGTATTTGAATACTAAGTTTAAACATATCTGATGTATATTGACATATATTCAAAAAACAAGCTAAAAATTATATTAAGAATATATATAATGCTGAAGGATGACTATTTAGTTCAGTTTACTTAAGAATGAACATTTAAGTGAAATACAGATTCAAAATGGTATGTATCTCTATTTAACTTAATGAATTTTCTCGTACACAAGATACAATTATTCAAAATGTTTTTTATAAAAAATCCTAAATAGCTTTTAATATTACTGGTGTTTTTGTTATATAGTTCATGAAACTATTATTTTCTACACCTGTGTGATTAATTCGCTTAATACTTGGCAGTGCATATTGAAGAGCTTACAAAGTTTGTTCAGTTTATTGAAAATTTAAAAAAATTTAGATTCAAAATAAATATTAATTCTTTAAGAAAATAGATAGCTCACCAAAAACCAGAAATATCAATGAATTAATCTAAATAAAATTTTATTGAATATAAAAATGATCAAATAAGTTTGGAAAATCATTAGAATAATAAAAAAATTATTCTCAAAAGCGATTAATGGATGTCGATTAAAAATAGATAAACTTCACTAATTGAATAAGTAAAAATATTGTTCGATTATGAAATAAATAACGAAAAAAGGGCTAGCTAATTTAAACAAGGAATCAATTTGATTGATACTGAATAATTTTTTTTTTATGAAATTATATTCATAATTTTTGATATTACATTTTTTTTTGAAGAAAATCACTATTAATATGAGAATAAAAATTATATATTTAATTCCTTAAAAAAAAGGAAAAGAAGAATTATATATTTTAGATGCAATTTCATAGTTTTTCTTTTTCACTCACAGATAAAAAATTAATTAAGAACTTATAAAGATTTTTCAAAAAACGGCACAAATATTTTTATTTTCATTCTATTTTTTGATAAAATCACGTATTTTTCCAAATTTATATTTTAAATTGAAAATTTAAATAAACGTTGGTGTAAAAAAATTTTAATAATCTTGAAGACAACTATTAAATCTGAATGGCCAAATCGCTTCTTTGAATGAAAATAATTAAAATTGTTAAATTGTAAGCTGAGTTAAAAAATAGCCTATAAAACTAGTATATTTGTTTAAATGTATTAAGATTTTGATTTTGAAAAAATCGTGTGCTTTAAACCAGCAAAAATAAACAAAACAGCGCTCAGAAAATATAAGATTGTACGGTAAATTTTTTTTTTTATTTAAGAATTTCGAGTTCGTAAGTTAAGTTTCTCAAAGTTTTACTTTCAACATTGCACAAAATTCTATATTTTGGTTTCAAAATAAAAATTATTTGAAGACAACCAAGATCGTTCATTTTTTTTATTTACGAATATTACCGGAAATTTAGTCTAGGAAATGATTTAATGAAACTTTTTTTTGACGACGATTGAAAAAATATGGGCTCTAAAGAAAATATGAATGCTGTAGAAATTTGATCTTGTATTTTCAATTTATTTTTTAAATATGTACCAAAATAATAAATAATAATAAAAAAAAAATTCATCGCATATATTTGAAAATTTATTTGAAATTTATTTGAAAATTTGAATCGACAAGATGAACAACATGCTTGAAATTTGAATTTTTTTATTGTCAGTCGAACCAGTTAATAAAATCAAAACAAGTGTTTTCAAAATTAACTCAAAATTAACTCAAACGATTCATGAGTTTTACAAGCATAAATAATTTACGGATTCGATGAGATCGAAAATTTTTTTCAAAACAATCTCATTAGATCAAAACAAAAATAAATAAAAAATCATTTAATTAATACAACACAATGATTCATCTCTTAGATTTTCATCAGATAAATTCTTAAGCTTTTGATCTTGTTCTTTGAATGAACTAGAATTAATTAACTCATTCTTGATTCGCATTCGGTTTCCAGTTTTATTTTGTTCAACCTTCAATTTAATCGTTTTAGCAGCTTGTTTTCTTTCTTCTTTCAGTTTTCGCATTCGATTTTGATATTCAAGTATATGCGAGTTTGATCTACAATTATAATATATGCGAAATGTGACTATAATATAACCATTTCTTGTTCCGAACCTATTGTACTGAAATGTTTCATTCTGCTCAACATACAGATCTATCTCAATTGATTTACAAAAAATATTTATGGTTTCAGCGCATACTACATTGCAATGAACATCTTGGTCAATTGGGATTTGGGATTGATTTTGATGTGAATGATAATGTGAAGCACTTGTTTTCCTGCTGTTTGCCATTCGATTAGTATGATTATCAAAATTATTAGGAAATAAAAATGAAGTATTATGATCATTTACACCTGCTTGTGTTGAGAATGATCTACTTTTTTTATGATTATTGTGCAATTGATTGTAAAGCGCCTGTCGATGATATTGATGTTGCTTAATAATCATTGCGCTGCCATCTAGATAATAAAAATTGAAATAAAATTTACTTAAATGAACATTTTTGAGTAAATTACTGCAAAATGATTAGATTTTGAAAATATTTGGTTAGCTAACAAGGATTTTATATGAAATGTGTATTTTATATGCATTTTCAAATTTAGTAAGCTTTTAACTTTAATTTTTTAAAAAAAAAAAAAGATTTTCTAAATTTATAACCACATTTTTTTAAATTATTTCGAAAAAAATGAAGGATTTCTAATCTGTACAGTATCTAAATTTTGATGACATTCGAACAAATTATTTAGTACGTATTTTCAAAATAATTGCATTTTGACAGTCTTATATGAAAGGGTAAAATAAATTTTTAAAAAAAAAAAAAAAAAATTTTGTTTTTTAGTTCAATTTACCTATTGTAGGTGACGGTACTTTGAATGTAGATGTTAAAGGTGTGCCATTTCGACTGCTTATACTTTTATCATTCGAATTTCTTAGCGTCAGCATTCTATTGACGAAATCATTGATTCTGATTTGAATCTGAGGTATAGTTTCATTCTTTCTCAATGGCGTAAAAAATTTTGAATCCAAATAAAGTTTTCTTATTTTATTTGTTTTTTTTGCATTAGACGATTCGTCTTTTTCATTTTTATCTCCAGTATTCAAATCAGAATCATTTTCATCTTCAAATACTACATTATCATTACAAGTGCAATCTTTTCGTGCCTGTCGAGCTAAACGTTCATTGCCTAATAATAATTTGCGAGCTTCTTCTTCGTTGGCTGGTACTGTTTCTTCATCAGGATGTCGAATTTGTTTTTGTGCCTCTTTTATTTCATTAAGCTCTTTTATTGCAGTATCAACAGCGTTTCGTAATTGTTCATTATGTATATAACAATTTTCAGCATTACGATGATTAAAATTTGATGAAAAATCTGTTATTTGCCTTTTTTGTTGTATGCAACTCGAATCTCTATCATTTAAATTTTCCATTATAATAGGAATGGTTTGAATATTTACTTTGTTGGTAGTTTTTCCGCTATTTGATAATTGTTTATTACAGTAGTTCATTTGCGAATTTTTTGTTTTATCATTTTTGTCTGGACTTTTAGATTTTAAATTTGTAGTAATTGATGATGTTTGGCCAGTCTTGCGTGCATATGCTAATCTTAAAATTCTTATGTAACAGCCATGTTCATGATAATGGCATATTTTTGTATCGATTTCGGTCCCTGAATTTAAAAAAAAAGGAAGCTCAATTATATCTCTTTTTCTGATTGATAATGAATTATTTTAATTTCCTTTTATGAATAAATGCACTTACAAGATTTCAATTTAATATCTAACGTTTTTAAATTCACCAAACGTACATTTTCGTTTTCAGCTAACCAGATATATGCTCGATTGATTACATCATCAAAAGGCTCATACTTTGGTCTTTTGAATAATCCACCACCACTAATATGGTTTGGGATGAAATCAATAATACCGATTGAACTATCAGCAGAAAATCCTGGATTCTCTTGATAAAATAGTCTCAAAACGATCATTTTTTTAGTTGAAACACTAGATAATGTAATGTCCGGCTCAACTTTCCAACTTGCCCCAGAACTTTCGCAAATTAAACTTTCAATTGTTATTAAATTACCTTGTACCTCTTTATTTGCAATCAATTCATTCGCTCTCGCAAGGAGATGATCTAAATTTTCGAATTTACCATAATCATTTAATTGCTCAGGCAATAGATCGTAATAATTTAGTGTTTGAACATCAATATATTGTTTGTCACGGCCGCGTTTTCGCTTTACCCAAATTCTTAATGCTTTCAATACATTATTTTTTTCTGAACCATAAATATAAAAATTCGAGTCAGATGGTCGGAGCTCGAAATAGCTCATTTTATCATTAAATTTATAATACAACATAACTGTTTCACAATTAAACACTGTCCAATTCGGATTTCTTTCTAACCATCTGTTAGCAAGATCAACAATCTCTCTAATGTGCAAGTGATTTTTTTTTTATCATCCAAAGCAATTATATAAGATAAATTATTTACAAAATAAAAAAAAATACACCTTCATTACACTCACCTAAAACTATGATATTCAACTTCACCGGCTATCATTGAAAAAAAAGTTTTTTTTTTAAATTTTCGAAAAAAAATTAGCATTTTCTCACCCGTCATTGCTACCGTTGTAGAACCTATTTACAAACATTTTTAGTGTATTGAATAAAAAAAAAAAATTAAATTTTTAGATTACTTACGTTTGATTACTGCTGGAATTAGATCGACAAAGCTCATAAATACATCGTCATTCAAATGTGTATCTAAAACGAGAGGATTCTCAGGACGAAATCGCTCTTTATTAAGATACCTATAAATAGAATGAAAAAAAATGTAAAATAGAATATAGAAAAATTTGATAATTTTTTATTTCATTTCACTTTGAAAAAATGATTGCATACATAAGAAGAGCCATATTTATTTATTTATCTATTTATTTTTTTTTTTATTAAATTGGAGTGCTGATTTAATTTTAAATGAATTAAAATAAAACCTAAGATAAAATATTTCAATATTTTTTCTATTCCTTGCACATAATAGGAAACACTTTCTAATTTCATTGAAATTTTTCATTAATTTCTTAAGTTCTGAAATTTTTAGTATTAAATAAATAGTTGGCCATAAATATTAGATAAATATTCGGAATAAGAATGAGAATTTTATCTGCTTTTTTTACATCAGTATAGTTAAGAGAAAATTGTGTGAATGAGACTCAAAATTGAATTCATAAAAAACGGATAGCCATACTGTTATTGTGAAACAATCATTAAAACTTTGGTCAACTCAGAAAGGAAGTAAAACGACAAGATCAATTTCGCTCTAAAGAATGCGCAAAATAAAATTTTTATTATGATAAAATACTTCCTGTTCTCTTTTTATAACTACTCGACCTTTTAACTAATTTAATTTATTTGGAATATATTTTAGTTTAGGTTGGAAATTGTCTTTGAATTTGCACTAATGAATACTTATATATCTATGAGTTAATAAATCCAATACTGGAAAAAATTTTTTTTTTTTTAATACATAGACAATTACTCAAAAAAGCTTAATTAGATCACAACTAAATATTGACCAGCACATATCGTTTTCATGTTTCATATTTGACGCAGTCTTAATCACCTTGGCTACAAATAAATAATGAATTTCGGCCCCAATTTTTAATTTTTGGGCGACGCAATCATGATTGTAAAAAAGAATATTTATTTATTATGTAACACACCCAGTAGTAATGCATATCATGTAAAAAAGAAAGTAGTTATTGTCAAGTGTGCAAAGACAAGTGTTCTTATTGAATAAAAAGCAAATTCTGGTGCGAAAATTAGAAAATATGCAATTTTAAACAGCTTAATTTAAAGTAAAAAAAATTTTTTCCAGCTTTTTGATCGCTTTTATTAAAATTAAAGAATTTTCTTTAAATGCACGCCATATGAGTATAACGGATTGAAAAGAAAGAATGTGAGAAAAAATTTAAAATTAAACAAATTCGCACTCTAAAAATCACCAGAATTTTCAATGATTTTATGAGTGTTATAATTTAAAATCGTTTTTATAAAAAAGAGTAATTTCTAAGACTCATATTGTTATTTTTTCTTTGATAAAAGCATTATAAAACTTATTAAGTCACTTCCCAATCAAAATGCAAATAAAGGCGATATTTTTTTATCTTATGTTACTTGATAATAATTTAAATAACTCATCGTGCAAATGTTTTAAGAATACCAATTTCGAATTAGAATTAAACTTTTTTTTGTAGTTATGAATATAACTGAAAACTTTTTTTTATTTTTGATTGTGATTTTAGTTATGAAAATTATTTCTTTTTTCAAAATTTTAAATATTTGTACTTTTATCAATTATCTGATTTAATTCTCACGAAATTATCAGAAAAAAAATAAATAATTATCCTTTTTCAAAAAGGGTGTAAAATATTAAAGTCTTTGCGAAAATTTTGTCTCTGAAATTCTGAAATCGAAAATGATTTTTTCACAAAAAAAATACGATAAAAATAGTGAGAAAAATACAACTAATTCAAGGCGTTTTCAATGATTTGCTTCAGCAAAAATTTGTATATTTACAATGGTCAGTTTGAAAATGCTTTTAAACGAACAGACTATTATTATTCAAATAAGATCATAACTTTGCTTTTGAAACCCGTTAGATTTATCTAAAAATAGAAAGAATCATAAATCTCGACTACTTTTTATATCTTTAGTTCAGTAAATATGTTTTTTTCTTATTACCAAAAGCGTTTTTTATAGTCAATAAGTTTTTAAGAAAAGCAAAAAATGACAAATTTAGTTTCTAGAGAAAAAATTGCCTGAAAAGAAAAAATAATATTTCATTTATTTTAACTGATACAATAGTGAATTTTAAAAATTTATTAAATCTTTTTTTTTTGTCTTTTCAATTTAAAATAATGGCACCAATCGGATGCAATATAGATTTAAAAGACATTTTTTTAATAATATAATAATTATGAATATTTAAAACTTTTTCATGCTATTTTGAATATATTTTTTTTAGATTTTGAGGTATCGATAGATAGATTTTATAGTTTTCACGTTCAAATTTTTTTTTAATACTATTTAATTTTATTTTATTCATATATTCTTATTCAACTTGATCATGTATTTTTTTTTTTTGTATCAATGATGAGAATATAGGTTGTTTCAAATTTTGATAAGATTATTGTAAGAATAAAAAAAAAAATTTCAAGTTAGCATTTAAAGTTAGGATAACCACAGTCATTTACAAAATTATAGAAAATCGCATCTGCACATTTTAAAAATAATATATTCGGGAAAATTTGAACTTAAACTCTTTTGTGAAGAAAATTTGATGTATCATATATATCATGAAATATAATTTTATTGAAACATTTCAGATAAATTATCTAAATTATTATTTTAGCACTGCTTTAAATTCAATGTCGAATTTGATTGTGTTTTTGAAAATTTCTTACTTGTTCTTAAAACTTGAATGCGAAATTTTTCTTCTATTCAATCTGACCTTTTTACCATAGTCTAATTCATGGATTTTGGCTTGAAAATCTGGAAACTCATTTATAAAATTTATTTTATTTTAATTATTTTGAGTATAATAAAATTATTAAAACAAGCTAGAAGATCAGTGTGCGTATAAAAATTATTGTTAATTTTTACAATCTTCGTAAAAAAATAGTTAAATGAATTTATAACGTGTGGCATATGTAAAAAAGCTTTTGAATAATAAATTGACTTTAATTAGTAATCTAAGATTATATCGACACAAGTAAAAGGTGCCTAAATGAATTCATAATAACTTTCGCCATGCTATTTACATGAATTTTTACTTTTTCTAAAAATAGAAAATTACTTCACACACAAAAGACAAAATAAAAACAACTGTATAATCAAAGAATCTAAATCATTGGTAATTTTGAAAAATTTCGAGTATATAATATTTGGAAAATCATTTTCAAAAAATCATTTGCAGTATCAAAATATTGCTTAAAAATATTCGACCAATTATTATTTTATTAAGTAAATTCATTGAATTTTCAAAATTAACTTCATAAAAAATATGTCATTATACTACTAAAAAATATATAAGAAATAAAAATAGCTAAACTAAAGAAATTGACTTTTATTAGATGCTAAAAATTCCTAAATGGTAAATATAACATCTTGAAAATAAGTAGTAGCTTCAAACATATGAAATCTCAATTTTAAGAAAATTTTTAGATGCTTATTTTGAATTGTTATAAGTTAATTTGAATTCTATAAGAAAATAAAATTCAAGCATTAGATTCTAGCATGTTTAAAAAATTTAACAGAGCGTGTCAAAATTTATTGAAGTCTTTTTTTTATAAGTGAAGCTTAAATATTATGTCTAGTATTGAGTCTGTGTACCTATTCCAACTTCTTATGATGTTGATCTATTTACATGATAATGTTGTTGCTCTATAAACACATTCGACAAATTTTCGTCTCGGGGAATAAAAAAAAATTTTGATTTAAAAGATCTAATTTTAATTTGTAAATTTTTGCTTGAAGCATTTTAATCGTCTAATTATTATTTAAAAATTATCTTAAAGTAATAATCTGATATATAGAATTCAAGTAGTCGCTTCAAATTAAAATTATTTTTGTCATTTAGATCAAAAAAATTAAAAGATTATTTATTTTTAATATTGGATCGGAACAATATCTAAAAATTATTTTGATAATTTGTATTGTAAAAACTCATTTAATGTTTAAACATTTTACATAGGCAAAAAAATTTTTTTCATAACCATTTCAACAAATAATTTAGTAAGCTCTAGATATAAATCTACTTATAAACAAAATATATTTAACAAATCTAGGACACATTACTATTACGAACATTGTATTTCTTGCATAAAAAAATAAATAAAAATTTCTTTAATTTTCAATATTTCTATTTTTGAACATCTCTTCTTGATAATCTTATAAAATAGCCATTCACACATCCATAAAAATCAAGTATATAGTTTGTTTGAAATTAGCTAATGAAAGCTTTAAAATATATAATAAAAGAGTGATTGAAAAAAAAAATATTCCAAACAGATTTTATGAATTTGATTAAGCAAAAAAGGGCTTATACTATAAAATAACTTGATTTTTTTCCATTCAAAAAATAATAAAATAAGACATTTATTAAAAATAAAATATTTTTTATTGACTAAATCTGGTTTTGAACTATATCGAATTCATTAATATCAGAAATTTCAAGTTAATTGAAGAGCATAATTTTTTTTTAATTAATCAGAAATATTGATATTAAAAAAGTAGTAGAAAAATTCAGAAAATATTTACTTTGAAATTAAAGAAACGAAAAAGATAAATTTTATCAGTATTTCTGATTCGATTTTAGACAGGTCCTTTACACTTAATATTACTCAAATACATAATTAAATTTATTTTCCGATTAGCGTTTGTAAACACACTAAAATTTTTTAATTTGAAAAAAAAATGAAAACCTTCTAAATAATCAGAGCATCGAATGCCAAACTATGAAATTTATTCAATTTCTTTATAATTTAGTCCAATTAACTTTTGAAATTTCAAAAAAATCTAGATATTTTTTTAATTTTGGTTTTTCAATTACTTTATCAACAAAATAAATTTTTTAACGATACTAATTTTTTTTTTTTTTGAATTATAATTTGTTTAATTTTTTATGCAACCGTAAAAAATAAATATTTTCTAATATATATCAATTCAAAAATTGTTTCGAATAAATTTTTTATATTCTTTTGAATTCATAAATTATATAATTTTCAAATCATTCGCTATCGACAGAATATTTGAAAAATCTAAATTTAATCAGTATTACTATAAATTAGCATTTATAATATTCTGCAATTATTATAACTCTTTAAAAATCATTATCGCATCTTAAATACAGATTAAATAAAGACACCTTCAAACTACTGTTTATTCAATACGCTGCAAAATATATAAATTTAAATTCGAGCAAGACTAAATTATTGCGCACACTGTGCCACGCAGCTTTATCAATGAGCATAAATTAAAATTTGACTCAAAAGCTGTCAGTTTGCATGTGACTGGCTAATAGGTCGGTTGTCTAACCCATGAAATCAATTATATATTTTTTAAATTGAAATCAGTGATAATATTCTTTTATTCTTTTTTTTTTTTTTTTTTTAATTCTTTTAAGAATTTTTTCTCATAAAATTGATCTTTTCAAAAAAATTTTCACAATAATTAATTAAAAAATTTCAAGGTGAAAATGAAATTTAAATTTTTTTTTTAAATATCCGTTTAAAAGAAAACTACTAAAAAACAATTTGTTAACAATTTTGATAAAATCTTTTTTTAGGATGGTCTTTTTTTTTTTTTTTTTTGCCTTACTATTCAAAACATTATCATTCAAATCGTTTAGTTTACAAAATTTATTCTGTCTTTTAGAGAAATGTCTGCATCTAGCATTCTTTACACGCATTCAAAATGTGCTCTTCGTTTTTATGTGCCTAATCCTAGTTTAAAAACCAAATCATAATTTCTAAACAAATGAAATCTTATCAATTTTTTCAGAAATGTTGCCAATGATTCATATCTAAAATTGTCAAAAAAAGTTACAACCGTAACTGAATGACGAATTTATTTTTTAAATATTATTTGGTCATGTGTTTATATGTAATGAATATTTTGTGCGATTTTTTTTGTGTTCAACTATATAAAATATTTCCGAGTTTGTGTGCTGTTATTTTGTTAAACTTTAAAAATTTTTTGTATGAATTTTTGTATTTTTTATATTTATGAAATTTTTGTTGACAACTAATTCATTTATTGTATTTACAAAAAAAATTTTTTTGGTGATAAATTTTTAAATCTTGTTCAAGCGATGATGATTAAAAATAAAAGAAAAATTGTTTTTTTAAGTTTAAAAAAAAATTTTTCTATATTTTTAGAAATTATATGAAAAAATGGTATTATGTTCCAAAAATTTCAAACTGTGTTATATTCAAAATAAAAAGATTTAATGAATTGTTTATTTTGAAATTTTAAAAATTTTCTTTATTGATTTGCTTTAATATTATATTTCTGAAAATGCTTCGTACAAAAATAATTGTAGGATTTCATGAAAATTTGAACCCTTTTTATATTGAGCAACTAGTCATTTTCAAAAAAAAAAAAATTTTTTTATTACAAATGACCTTAAAAAATATATTTTCTATGAACTTAAATAAGATACCACTAAAATTTTTATGGTTCTATCACAAAAAATGAAAAAATCGTTTTTTAATTATGATGAATACAGAATGATAATAATAATCAAAGATTATAACGAAATAAAAATAAATGAAAAAATATATTAATTTGTTTAGTGTTTGATATTTGATAAGATTATTTAAAAAGACTCGTATTTAAAATATTCAATAAATAATTTAATATGATGGGAAATTAGATCTCAAAAAGTCGGAGCATATAAAAAAATATTTTGAAATATCTAACAAAAAGTATTTATTTAATATCTAAATTGTTTTGAATTGTCTTTAAATAATTTTAATTTTGAGTTTCAATATTTTTAATATTTTTTTCTTTTAATAAATATATGAGCAAAAATCGAAGTGATTGAAATTATATATTGCCATTTTTTTTTACTTAACAAGAAATAGTGAATTCTCAAAGAGATTACTTTGTTTTTTTTTTCAAAAAATTGGCTCCAAAATAAATTAATTACAATTCTATCATTAGAACTAAGTTAATTAATTAAATCAGTTTATTAAAAAATATGTACTAATTTAAAAAAGAGTTGGGAAAAACGATCCTTTATACCAATTCAAGTTTTTTTCAACAAATAAAGTGATCTACATCGTTTGAATTCACTGCATTAATAATTGAGAATCAAAAAAAATTTTAGAGAGTATAGATCAAAAATTGAAAAAAAATTAGAATTATAAAAATTTTGATTGTAAAAAAAAGCTGCTGTTTTTGAAAAGGAAAATGAGCGATCCGAACATATGAAAAAAAAACAATCGGCACTCTTTCGAGCCATTATCGAATCAATTCTTTTCAATCTTCAATATTGAACTTTATTAAATCATTATTTATTATATGTTTTTCAAAAAAAAATTAATAAAATTTTGTTTTTTTTTTTCTCATACATGTAAAACTTATGAAAGCAAAAATTTTTTTGTCTTCTTTTTTTCATTAGGAAATCATTAATTGTATCAACAATATTTTAAATTATATTATATTATGTAATTTATTTCTCTGTCTTGCTTTTTAAATTGCATATGTACACAGAAAGTTTGTGTTTTGATGTAATCTGATTTTTGAAAATCTAATTGAATGGTTTTCTTTTGCTTGAGTGAAGATTGTTTTGGCTCAAATCATTCGTTAAACGGACATTTTCCGGCCAGAATTATGGAAGCACATCATTTAGGTAGCGGTAAAGATTATCATCAAATTAAAAATTCTTTACATGGTAAAGGGCCAGCTCCATTGTTGCCCGAACAAAGTTCACAAAATATGCAGATCTCTATGTCGCAAACTGCAATCAGTTCATCACAGCTTCCAACACAATCAGATCCTAAACAACAATTTTCCTCGTCACATGAATTAGACGACAGATGCAATGAAAAATATTTGGACAAATACAACAATGATAATTGTAAACAAATGGGCCTACAAATCGGGTTACAACAAAAATCACAAAATGTCTCAAATCAATTTCATGCGATTTCTGAAAATAAAAGTGAATTATCTGTCACTTCACCGATGCCGCCCACCCCTAGACCTCTTCAGCGTCATTATTCCGTTGTCGATCCGAAAAGTTTTGACATGGGAAGAAATTTGCCAGGTAGAGGAGGATGGCCTATTGGGTTTGAATCAGCTATTGCAGGTGAGTTTTGATAAAAATGAAAGAGCCAGATAAATATTTTTAAATTTAATAGTGAGATTTAAATTTTTCTTTTCAATTTTCTGATTTTTTGTATTAAAGAACCAGTCATAATTTCTCTTTGTAAATCAAAAAAAAAAAAAAAATATAAAATAATTTCTGCTATCTAATAAGCTTATTCTTCTGATTCATAAAATAAATAAAAATGATCTAGAAAATATAAAAAAAGCACAATCTAGATTTTGAAGAATTTTTTTTTGCTTTAAAAAAGTAACCAATTTTTTTTCTTAAAAAAAAAGAATGAAAATCAAAATTTTGTATAATAAAAAAATTTTACTTAGCATTTAAAAGCGAGTCATTCATAGAAATCGGAAAAAAATTATATTAGATTTTTTTTTCAAAGTGTTGTAATGAAAAATTTTTGCTGTAGTGAAATACTACATTACTTCCTTCAAGTTTGATTAAAAAATTTTAAATCTTATATTTTACAAACAGTGGGAAGTTGTAGTTTACAATTTGTTTGTATTAAGTAATTTATTTGAATCTAATTCTACTAATATTTATTTTCGTATTAATATTTTTTTCCATATAAAAATTTTCTTCTATTAAACAATCATTTAAAGATAGATTTTGTTATAAATATTATTTTAAATTTTGAGTTTAATTAGCCTTTTATTTTTTATATGTAATTCATGTTTCTATTTGGAAACTATGATTTCTTAAAACATTATTTTTCTTACAATTTTAATTGGCAGATTGAAAATAAAAAAATTTTGGGTAAAAAATAATTTTTATTGTAAATTTATTTCATAAATTTGTTCACGAAATTATAAAAAATAAAATTATTTTTTTCGAATTAATTTCTAAGCACGATCGAAGTATTGTAACAAAATTAAAATATTTTAATCGTTTGTGTAATATTTAAAGTTGATTTTTTTTAATTTTTTTCAATCCTCATTTTTGGTTATAAGAATTTTCTACCAATTCAAACGCAAAATTGTATTTTTTGTATCTATCACATCTGAATAAATTTTTTCATCAATATAATTTTATTTGCGAAATCGTAAAAAAATTTTCGGGAATTAAAATGAAACAATAATTCAAAACTTAGTTCAAAAATTAAACCAATACTTTATTTAAGACCCTGAGTTTCATTTTTTGTATCACAGCTGAAAGAGAAAAAACTTTAGTATTTAACCAAAGTGATATGAAAGAAAAAGTTATTCCCTAGGTGATTCAATATTAAATTTACACTAATCTATAGGTGAACACATGTAAGTGTTCGATTGCAAATTTAAATAGTTTTAATGTTACAATGAATAAAAGTTTTAGAATGATAATATGCAAAGAAAATTTACAATGCGAGTGCATTCAACGTATGTCTTGTAATACGAAGTGAGAAGCTTTTTAACTCAATTTATGACACCGAGACGAACTAGATCTTAAAAAAATAAAATTCATTTGAAACTCAATTTATGAATTCATATTTGTTAGTCATAGTGATATGAAAAAATAATCTATTGTATCGAAAATACGTTGAAGCGTTTTTTTTTTTTTGTGATATACAAAGCAAAAAAATAAAAATAATCATCAATTTATCAAAAATTATTAATTCGATAAGAATTAATTGAAAAGTAAATTTAAAAAATTGAAAACTAAAATTTTACGCATATATATAATGAAAGGTAAAGTCAACAAAAAAAGAAAAATTAAATTTTTTTGAAATTTTAGATATTTATAAATCAATTTTCCAAAAAAATTTCAATTATTAAATATCTATATATCTATCAATGTTTCTCAAAATTTTATTTAAATAAATTTATTAAATAGATCGCACACTTAATTGAATAATTTTGTTTTTCGAATTATCAGCAAATAATTAGTGAAAATTTACTGTTAGATTTATTTGCCATTATTTTTACTATAAGCTATTCAAAAATATATTACGATAATTTTTCCTTCGAATCCAAAAATTTCGTATTCTAAATTTTTCTTTAAGAGCCTTTCTCACAGAGAAATTAAATTTGACAAAAGACGCATAATATCAAGTTTGATTTTTTTTCATACAAAAATAAATTACAGACTGCTGACTTCAAAAGTTTATGTTGAATTTGATAAATTAACTGCCATAAAAAAACAATAAATTAATAAAAATCATTACAATATTAGTAATTGAATTAAGAACAAGAAATGTTTATTTTTTTATTTTTCAATTAAGAAACTGATAATAACTTAGTAATTAAACATCTCAATAGATGATATAATATATTCCTTTTTTTTAATATTATCGTGTTCTATTATTGCAATATTCTCAATTTTTAGACTTATATTAAAGATGATGTAAAAATAAAATATTTAGCATCCTTTGCTTAATACATGATGTTCTATGAATTTAAAAATTTGTTTTTCTAATTTTTATGCAAAGAGCATAATTAGATAATTATGAGGTGTAATTTACTTTTTTCGTGAATATCCCGAGTGGTTAAATTTTTTTATTTTTTAAGATTTTAAATAAAATTTTTTAGTTTCTCCTTTAAAAAATTTTTCTTAGCAAAAAAAATTGTTTGGGAAAAATGATTTTGTTCAAATTTGAATGTTGAGAATCACAATTCTCTTTCTTCAGAGCATAGATTCTTAATATAATTCTTAAAATTTAGGATATATAGCTAATTCATACTTTTAATTTTATTGCAAAAAAATTTATTGAAAAGAATCTTTAAAAATAAAATTTCGATTTTTTTTATTTTATAAATTTTTCAAAACAATTTATGTGTATAAATTATGAAGTTATGTTTATGCCTACATTATCAATTCAAAAAAAAAAACAATTTTCTTATGTAAAAATATTTAAAAAAATAATAATAGATTTATTTTATCTTTTTTTTAAAGTAAAAAGAAACGATTACTTTGAAATAAGATCCATACAGATATTTGTTGAGGTTCTTTTAGAAAAAAATAATCAAATTTTGAAAGGCGATTATTTTTTTAGTTTTTTAAAAGTAATTGTTCTAAAAAACTTATCATTAATCATTAAACAAAATTAAATTGATTTTATTTTTTTTAAGTTTAAAAAAAGATAATAAAGAAGATTTCTTAGAAATATCATTTATATTTTGATATCTAATCTGTCTCTTAGCAATATTTTTGAATCTTTTTATTATTAATATTATTAATATAATGTAAAAATTATATTTAAGGTGAGATAAAAAATTTCAAATTAAAAGTAAAACCAGACATGAATTTTGAATTTTTTGAAAATAATTTTATTAAAGTAAAAAAAATTACAAAAAAATACCATCTGGAGAAGATTAAAAATAAAGAAAAACATACAAGTTAAAATCTTAAAATTCTTAGTGGCAATAAAAAATTTTTTTAAATTTATGGAATTTGAACTCTAAGAAAATATAAAAACTATCATCAATTTAAAATTTAAGTTTTTTTGACATATTTAATTAAATCAAAGATGAATGTTTAAAGCATTTATACTTTTTATCAAAATTGATTATTAAAAGGAAGTAGAGGCAGTAAACTTATGCATACGAATCAAATTAATTTTACAGTATTTACTTGAATACCTGGCAATGGCAAAAAAGTCATCTTTAACCGTCGTAATTTATTTCTGTGAATTATGAAGTGCTCAGAATATTTATGGCATTACGTTGTCTTTTAATTGTTATGTAATATGAGATGACTTCTTAAAGCCTGATATAATAAGATTCAATGGCACACATAGTAAATAATATTAATATCAAACTAATATTCAAATCCGTATTTTTATTTTTCGTGGTCTTACCGCCTTAGAAATTCGTTACGCTCGAGATTAGTTTTGTTTTTTTATTTTTTAAAAAATATTCAGATATTTTTTTATATTTTATTTATATATATTTTTTCCAATTCGATAAAGAAACCTTCCAAATCATTTTGAATAATTCATTGAATTTTTGAAAATTTACCCTTTTCTATGATTGCAATACAAGATGAAAGCATCGCATGCAGTCACATCAAAACAGACAACCATATTTTAAATGCAATTGCTAATTGATAAAAAGTCTAAAAGAATTAGAATTAAAGAACACCTTTAAAGATCAAAAAAATAATTGAAAAGAAAAGAAAATCAATATCCTGAGAATTGTTGTTTTTATTTTTTATTGTTTAGTTAATCTTTGTTTAACATTTTTTAATGGGTGAATATTTTGCGTAATTTCATTTAAATACTCATAGATCGATAATAATTTTATATACTCAATTTTAAATTATGTAGAAAATATAAGTTTAAAAATTTGTTTTATATCAATGATAAAAATTCTGAATCTAAAAGTTTTGTATTGCAAATATAAATCTATTATTGTTTATTTAATATTTTACCTTTTTTATTCAATTAGTATAAAGAGCGCTTTTTGATATATTATTACCGCAACTGAATCCATAATTATTGTATAAAAATGGCGTATAGAAAAAATTTTGATGCAGAAAGACAATAAGGATAATGAAAAAATTAATTTCAAAAATAAAAAAATAACATCAATTTTATATTTTTCTTGATTTTTTTCTTTGAATCTTTTATACTCGATTTGATTGAGTTTTGAAGCGATTTCTTTTCATATTCATGTATCAAATTTCGACATAGAACATAAATTTGAATTTTCAATAAGTTTAAATAAAAACAATTGAAAAATTCTTTGATTAAAAATTTCAATTTTAAGCATTTCTTCCATTCTTTTGTATGTGATTTCAGATTTTGTCTAGTCAAGATAGAAATTAAGAAATCATTTCCAATTTATTATGGAGTGCAGAAATCAAGCTAAAGATTTCAAAATTTATGTTTACAAGACATTTTAAATTAAAACTGTTAGTGACTGCAATTTGGTAACTCTATAATGTTAATCGGTGATTAAAATGTTCAATTCATAGAAATTGATTATATGATAAATAATAGATATTTAGTGAAATTGACTTACATACTATAACTAGGCTTACATAAAATTAATAAATGCATTTTTGGAATTTTAAAGATGTTCAGGTAATAAATATTTGAAAATATTACTATAAATATTTTTGAAATTATTACATTTTGTTATTGTTAAATAATTAATTACAATTTAAATAGTTTTTTTAAATTGAAAATTCATAGATTCAACGTTCATCTTTCTTTATTGTTCTAAATAATCAATACTTATTAAAGAAAACCTAGATTTCTTAAAAAAAATTTGCATCATTATTATTAAGTTGACGCCTTTTTTATGAAACCACGAATTTCATAGCTTTGAAATTTATTTTAATCATTTATTCCTATACTTATGATAATATTGAATATAACGACTATATAAAAAATTGTTTCACGATTCAAATTTAAATTTAATTACTTGTTCGAATATTAAATTTTTTTTCTAAATAATAATTTTTATTTTGTATATTTGTATATTCAAAAAAAAAAAACAAATGAAATAAATTTGATTTGATATTTGTATTAAAATTTTTTTAGTGAAAAGTTTGTTCATTTTCTATATATCGTTGTTTTAAAAATTATTATATTCAAATTTTTATTTGTAATTAGTGTTAAATTCGATATACGATGGTTATTTAATTGCAAATAGTTTGTTAATTACAAAAGTTCTTGTTGGTTTTAGATAATCTTATTAGATTTATTTTTTGTCAAATAGAATCTACTATTTGCATTTCAGGGGCCTGCAAATTTCATTGTACTAATGTAAAGGAAAAATTGAGAAGATTCATTATAAATTTTGTATTCTAAATTTTAAAAAGAAAAAGGGCTTAAAAATAATGATAAAAAATGTAAATTACTTTATTAAATTTTTAAAACTAAATTGCGTCATTAAGTCAAGATCAGTTTTGTGAAAATTATTTTGATAAATATATAAATTAAAAAATTCATGACAGTTTTCAAAAAAAAAACTAAAATATAAAAATTTAATAAAAATGTATCGAAATATTCTATTCCATTAAAATGAGTTTCAAAATTTAATATTTTTATTTTAAACTTCTTAAAAACCAATTTTTAAGAAGCATTGTATCTAGTATTTTTTCAGTCGTATCATTAGAATAGTTGCGTCCTAAGCAACATTAAATTTTTTGATTAATTTTGTAATACAAATTTCAGGATTGTTTTAATTTCAATGAGAATTTTTTTTTACATCACAATCAATTTTCCGTTTTCTTTTTTCTAAAGGACATTTTTACAAAAATTTCAATTGTTCAGAGCTCTAAATATAAAATCCTACATATCATTAATAAAGCCGAAAATTCATAAATTTCAAACAGAATATAAAAATTTTTAAGCTTTCTTACAGAGAAAATTTCTTTGATTTTGCTACGATCCTAAAGAATATGAACTAGTCATTTAGTAATTTCATTTCATTAATTTAATATCAATTGATTTATAAATCATGATTTCTTAATTTGAAAAAATTGGAATCAAAGTAAAAAATTTATAGATATGTTGAAAAATATTGCTGGTTAATAAAAAACATTAAATAGCTGATTATGTTTAAACTTGTTTAATGATTATTCCATTTTTCATTTATATGTGCTAAACTCTCGATATTTTGAACCTTTAGTTTTAAAATGTTTTTTCATTTGTCAATTAAATATTCAGATTTTTTGATAATACAAATCTGATTTTAAATTTGTTCGAAAAATGTATTAGTTTAATTATTTCGAGTGAAAATTTAATTCCTACTTTAAATAAAAATTCAAAAACTTCAATCAGTTAAAAAAATATAGTTTCATATATTTTTCTGTTTCTCTATGTTTAAAATTGGTGCAAACGACAGTTATTTTTTTGAGCTATTCAAATTTTAATTTTAATTTTAATTTTAATTTTAATTAGATAAAAATCCATTTAAATATATTTATATAAATATTGTAAAATTTTGATTTATTTTCACGAAATTTTCGC
>BLXL01010032.1:0-77084 GCA_023170135.1 Acarapis woodi | reverse complement strand
CCTTTATTCAATATAGGTCCCTAGTATATAGAATTTGTTTAAATCGAGTCATTTTATGTGGATGCTTGAATTTCATTCTAACTAAACAAACCAAGTTACTTTTTTTTTTCATTTACTTCAGAGTCTCATTAAAACCGAATTTTGTTTTTTAATTTTTAAAATTTTACCTGAATTTATGATCGGTTTGAAGTCTGAAAATATTTGAAAATTATCGATCGTTTTTAAATAATCTATATTAATTATCTTCAAAATATACAAAACCGATAAATAATGAGTCTTCAGTGGACTATAGTCGCCAGTTTTCTCTATGTTGAGATCGCAATTGTTATTCTACTTCTGTTACCCATCATTTCAATTTCAAGGTAATTAAAAAGTTTATGTTTTTTTAACAAATATTTATATAATTCAATTGTATGCTAATTAGAATTTTTAAAAAAATAATTCACTTGGACTGATCGGAAAATTCTCTTGTTGATAGATGGAATCGATTTTTCAAATCAAAATTTCTTATCAGCCTAAATCATCAAATGCATTTTTATTTTTACGGTTTTCTCATCATTTTAATTCTACTCTTTTTGGGTATGGGATATTTTGTAGCATATTGTTTTCATTATTATAATTCACACATTACATTGCTGTCATTTATAACTGAAATATTTTTGCCTCATTTTTTTTCATAATTAAGATTCAATACGTGAAATGCGAAAATATTCAGTCGGTAAAGAGCTAGATAGTGAACATGGTCATTTAGATGCTGAATTACAACATTCAATGAAGCTATTCCGATCTCAACGTAATTTTTATGTGGCCGGCTTTTCATTATTTTTATGTCTGTATGTGTCATCTAATCAGGTTTTTTTTTTATACGTCAAAACCAAAATTTTCATCTCCATTCTTTAAGTTTGAAAATTAATCTATAAATGTTTTACATACTAATTATTATCTTTTCAAGTAGAGTTATTCGTCGTTTAGTTCAGCTAATTAATGATTATGCTGTTGTGATTGCCAATCAGAAAGCAAGTTTAAGTCAGGCTCAGAGTGCAAGTCAAGCATTGGGTGACTATTTAAAATCTTATGACGATTCTAAAAAAACTAAAAAAGATGGCGATAAACTCGCGAAGGTGCCTGCCGAAAATGAATTAATTAAATTAAAGGATGAACTGAAGGCTAGCAAAGAAGATGCAAAGAAAAAGGAGAATGAAATCTATGCAATGAAGTCACAATGTGATAATTTGACAAAAGAATATGATCGTTTAAGTGACGAAAATGCTAAATTGCAAAAAAAATATGATAATCTGATCGCTAGTTCAGGTACGAAAAAGAGTGATTAAATTTTCTCGGAAATTTCATTTGTTAAAATCTAAAAATTTTGTTCCGTCAAGATATTGAATAATTTAAATGTAGATAAATTTATTAATTTTTTTATTTATCATTTGATTGATCTTCATATAAAATAAATTTCTATTCGTTACTGTTATTGAAAATGGCATTTATTTTACTATTTTTACAATTTGGTTAGTAGAAAAACTATGAAAATCCGAATTCGATTATTGTGATATTCATTTTGTTGTAATGATTTTTTAAATATTTAAATTTCAAGATCGGGAACTTGTGAATACCAACCTATGCTATTTTTTTTTTTTTTTGATTTTATTAATTCAAATAAGTATTTATCGATAAAAAATATGGGTGGAAATAAATATGTATCTAATTTCTAGATATTAATCTCAAACTTTATCAGATTAGAAACTGAAAAGTATTTAAGTTTCTCTAGATATGCGAACGCTTAAATCTTCAACTTTTTATTTTTATTTCCTTAATTAATTGACATGACTAAACTATTCAAAAAATGATTACTTCAATTTAAAGAATCAACTGAATCTTCATTTATTTTCGGTCTTACAATTTCGTCATCATCTAATTCATTTTATAAATTATTTATTTGTCCATGTATTTTATTATTTTATATAATTCACTATATACTTATCTAAAAAAGAATTCAATGAATATAATTTATTCATATGTGCTAATTGAATAGTTTGAAGCAATTGTGTTAAAAAAAAATTTCGAAATTTTACTTTTGATTTTAGAAATTTTAGAAATCATACGCGACGTAATGGGAAAAGGATCCCTGAAAATGTGATGTCTAGATTATGGTGATCGCCATCTAGTAAAATCGCGTTGGCTGTTGAAAGCTCTACAAAGTAAAAACTAACTTTTTTTAATACTTTTTGCGATTTTGTTTCTTATTGACGAATTACTTAATCGGAATTCATCTACAATTACCTTTCTCCAAGTGCATCTATCCGTTTTAATTGATTTAAAAAATTTAAGAAATTCAATTTTTGAAATTCAAGAGTGCCTAGACTTTAATTAGACTGCATCCTAGACCAGACTGAAAGTCGTTAGATAATTAAACGTAATATGTAAGTGTCTTCCTGTTTTTATTTTCGCCCAAATAAAAAGTTTGTTATTATTAAAAATCAAAGAACTTTTGCAGCTCTTTTTTTATGATTATGTTGCAAAATATTGAAAAACATCCCAATTTGAAATTTTTTTTGAATTCAATTTATTTTTCCATTCAGATTTGAATTCTTGTTCAAATTGTTCAAGTTCTGAGCAGATGCCGTGCAACAATTAAATTTCGTTTTTGTCGACCAGAGAGTTCGGAGAAACTTTTTCCACAATAAATTAGAAATAAGCTGTTCCGACCGTGTTTTCTATTCGATTTTTCTTGCATTTTAGCTTAACTTTTGAAATATTAATAATCTTGCTGTAGTTATGTTTTCATATCAAAAAAAAAATTATGCATTTATGATCTTTGAATTTTTATATTTATTATGTTTAAAGAAATGAACAGTTTTTTTTCTAAAATATTTTAAAAAAAATTTCAAGATCTTCTGAATTGATATAAAAATTAAATGTAAAATAGCGAGGGATTCTAAGATATATTGTTTATCTATATAATAAAATATATAAACGTAAAATTTTGTGCGCTTTAGGTATTATGACCAAAAGTTTTTGATTTTTCTGAATTCGACATTCACAATCTGCTCTGATTTTCATGTAAAAAAGATTCGAATTCTAAATACTTGTTTTTAAGTATTAAAATCATCTCTTTCGATTATGTGAAAACTTCTGTTTTATGATGCCGCTTTTAATTTTCTGAATGTATTCTTAGTCGATTTGTTAACAAGTTCAAAACTGAATGCACAAAAAAAATTTTAAATCAACATGAGAATAGACTTTTTCATTATCAGTATGTGTTACTCAATCAAATACATCAATGAGATTAATTTTAAAAACAATTTGCTGTCACATATTTTTTCCTTGAAATTATTTTTGATCTACTTTTCATCATTAAATTTCTTATAGACAATTATCATTCATAAGTTTATGATAAAATAATAAAATATTTAGATTCTTATTTTTCTCGCAAGCAAATTTATTTTAAGCTAAAATTTTCAATGTTTCTATTAAAATAAAAAAAAAAAGAGTTGTTCATGGCTTCCAAACAAAAAGTTTTGTTTATTCAATTTAAATTTTTCGGAAATTTCTGGACTATGCGTTTGCAAAAATTTTCTTGCTATTTTAATCTAAATCTTTTCAATTTTTAAGTTCCATATTTTCATTAAAAATTATCATTTGATCAGCATGTATTTTAATTATTCCATAAATCTAATCTATTATACATTATATCTTCATTCGCCTTAAATCGATTCTTTTATTCGGTAATTCTTTCATTATTTAAATGACTAATGAAGACTTTTTTTCTTGTATTTTTCAATCAAGATTCTTTTCTTTCCTCTAATTTTAAAATCTAAATATTCCTTAAAAAAAAAAAACAACTTTTAAAGATTGATCAGTAAAATATTTGTTTATTGATAGTTCAAATTAAATTTTTTCCGTTTCAATCACACACAAGAATTTTTCAATTCTAATTTGATAGATATTTTTTATTTAATTTTGTCTGTGTATTTAATTAGATTTATCACCTGTTTTGTTTTCTTTATTAATTTGCTTAATAGTAGTCTATTTTCAAAGAAAAAATCAATTATTTTCAGAACTGTATTTTTTTCATCTTATTATCGGTCATTTTGTTCAGATCTAACGAAATAATGTTCTAGGTTTTTTATGATTGCTTGCAATTATATTGAAGTAGATTAAATGTTAAAAATGACTAGCCCTATTGAATTGAATAATACAAATTCGAGTAAATCGAACAAAAATCTTATTAAACAACTTTATTCATCGCCTGAATGCTCCGGATCCGAAGAAAACATTTATGGAGATCTCACTTCGAATGGGTTACTCAGAATCAAAGCCAGAGAGCAAAAAGATCTTCTACAATGCCCAACACCCGGTTGCGATGGTCTAGGTCATATTTCTGGAAACTATGCCACACATAGAAGGTGAGTATCTTAATGTATTTAAAAAAAAAAATTTCATGAAACTAAATTTCAAATTTATTTCTAGTTAAATTTTTTTACATGCGCACATATAATTAATTTATTACTAATAAACATAACCTTTAAATCAATAGTTTATCTGGTTGTCCACATGCCGACCGAGCAATGGTCGCTGCACTTCATCAAGAATTGAAATGCCCCACGCCTGGTTGTGATGGTTCCGGTCACATAACAGGCAATTATACTTCACATCGTAGTTTATCAGGTTGTCCAAGAGCTAATAAAAAACGTGTGCTATCCACTAATATTATGAATGGTAACAATAAGAGAGAATTAGGAACCGAAAGTGTACATTCAAACCAAAGCGAGAATGATAATTTAAAGCCATCAGACAATGAAAATTTTAGTTTCGGGTATATATATTTGTTTATTTGATTGTAATTTAATGAATTCAATAGTTTAGGTTACTGATTAAAATAAAAAAAAATTTCCCTCAATAGCAAATCAAATAAAATTGAGTATTATAGCAATAACTTGGCATTAATCAGCGCAGATTCAAATGATAGTTCAGATTCTAAAAAAAACCAAAGCAAGTCAAAATTAATTAATCAGAAGTAAGTTATGATCTTTTTTTTTTTTTTTTTATTCATGTGGTGAAATAAGTATTTTATTTTATTTCTCATTTTTTATAGTTGTCCAACACCCGGCTGTGATGGCAGAGGTCACATAACTGGTATTTTTCTACGACATCGAAGTGTTTCAGGTTGTCCACGTGTCAATTCATCTGTTTGTACAGACCCCCATCTTAATAATTCATCAGTTAAGCGGAATTATCCTTTATATTCAGACGATGAAGAAACTCCTGAATCAATGTTCATTCGAGAACGATGTTTATCTAATCAACCCGTACCGAATGATATTGATGAATTAAAAGAAAAATCAAAAGAATTCGAAATTGAGTTAAATAAATTAAAAGGTGAATTTAATGAAATAACAACAGATTACGATATGCTTAAAAATGTAAGTGTGTTTAAATTTTTATTTAGTTTTATATTTATTTAAGAACATCATTTTCTTTTCTTTCTAGGAAAATTTAAATATTCACAAAGAGACAACTGAACTACGCAAATATTATGAGACATTACAAATCGATCTTATTTCACTATTAGACGAAGTTGAATTGCCTGAAATAAATGAAAAACTTAGTATTTACAATTTCAATGGCTATATTGAGAAATTAGAGAAATTTTTTCAAGATTTTAGCCAACATAAAGGTCAAAATAACATGAGCGAACAAAAGAAAATAACTTTTAACTTGATCAAGCAAGCATTCCGAGATTACCAAATACCTGAGTATATATTTACAAATTGTTAATTTATCAATAATTTTACTAATTCAAATTTTCTTCATAAACAGGTTTAATAAACTGTAATTATATAAATTATTTTGTAATGTTATATAATTAATAAACTTTTGTTCTCATTCATCCATATCTGGCTTTTATTTTTATTCATTGCCAAAATTTCAATAATTAATGAGTTGTGATTTAAAAAAAAAAATTTAAAATTTAAAATAAAAGGGAAAAATTCTGTTTTTTTTTCTGTTCTAATAATAAAATTCAGGATAAATTTATAAATTACTTTCATGATAAAAATAATTCGATATATTAATTTGAACCTATTCCGGTAATTCTTAATTATAATTTAAATTTTTTTTTCACTCTTGACAGCTTCAACGAAACAATATAACAAAAATTTTCCATTCGTATTTTATTTAATGAATACATGTAGAAAGAATTTGAATTTGCAGATTAAATGCGCAAGCTTAAATTAATTGAATGATTTTTTTTTGTCATGTAGCCAGACATTTTTCCTTCTTTCATTTCATTAATACGAGTTTAATTATTAGAAAATTATTTTAAATCAAAGCTTCCCTTATTATTAATCCGTAGCACTTTGAATTAGGGAATTATTTCATTACTAATTATAATTAGGTAATGAAAAAATCTAAAGCTATTTTCAAGATTTACAACTAAAAATAGATCAATGTACACCGATTTTCTTTTATAAATAACTTTTAAATAATTTTTAAAAATAATTATCCAAAGGAAAAAATCTATATGTTAATGGGCCCAAAGAAATAATTAACAAATTAGCGTATTGAAATTTTGTTGTGAAATAAAATCAAATAAAGCTTATCGTTCGCAATAAATGATAGATACTTGTTAATTTTAAAAAATTTTTCAACTAAAGTTTAATCATTATTTGAAATAAAAGGAAAAATCAATTTCAATCAATTCATTTTTATGAATCCAAAATGTTCAGCAATATGATTACATATAGTCTTCAAAAAAATAGTCTTTGCAATAGTATTAATAAATGATTATTTACTTAATTTTGAGATATGATTCATGAAGAACTATTCAATCGACAGAATGAAAAATCTTGTTAAACAATATTTAATCATATCCTAGACATTTGGTTACTAACCACTGATGTGATGAATAAATCTCTAGAAACAGAACAATATTGTGAAATGATTTTTATTTAACAAGTAAAAATTCATTTATGAAAGTTTTTGAAAAAAATTTTTTACAATATATTTCTCATCTACTTTATTACTTAATTAAATAATAATCAATATTATTAAATATCAAAACTAAATCAAATTGAGAAATTCGATCAATATTTAAATCGAAATTTTCTGATTGAAATTTTAACACAAAATAAAGAGAACTTTTTAGTCTGTGGCAATTTAGCTGTTTATTTTGCTTAAATTGAATCGAGCTTGAATATATTTATTACTCATTCGCGAAAATACAAGTTTTATATGAAAATTTTAATTATGAGCTTACATTAGATATATTTTGACAAGGTGTGATTTTTTTTTACAAATCGCAATAAATCCATAAATTTATTCTAGTTTCACCTGTTTATTGAAAATTCAAGATTGTTTGCACTAAATTTAATTATTTCATTTGTTTTATCGAAAATATTACCTTCCTGTTTTATTCAAAGTTATTTTTCTTGATTATGAATTCTTACAATAATCGTTATTAGATCTTTTTTTTTAATTGATTTGAAAAAAATTACTTAATAAATTTTGTTCTTGAAAAGACAATTTTTTTCTAATATCTGGAAAATTTGAAAAATATTTCTAGAAATTCTAATTTTAGAGAATTTTTATCTATGAAACGCTCGCACGTTTGAATTATCGATAGAATATCTTTCAAAATCTCGAAAAACCAGATTTTTTTCAAATACCAGTAATAATTATCTTGAAATTAAATTGACAAGTATGAAAGCGCTGAGCATGTAATGAAATTGCATAAAAATTGTTATCATTAATTTATATAATATATATATATATATATACATACATATATACTATAAATAAAGTAAAAAACCGATGTTTTGAAAATTGTTGCAGTCTTAATGTATGAATATAATATCATTGCAATGATGCCACTAGTTATGGACATAGAAATAATTTTATCGAAAGTTTTGATACACGAATAAAGTGCACATATATTTAGATTATTAAAAAAATTATTTTGATAATTCTGACCAATCTTAAGGTGTGATAATAAGTATTAAAATGAATTTTTAAAAAAATGCGAAAATTGATGAATTCATATGATTGAGTCTAAGTATTTATAGTTGTAAGTTTAAGATCACTCACAAAAATTGGTTATCTAAACTAACTAATAGAAAAGAATTTATTGTGTCGTAGGGTGCAAAAAAAAAGGACAGGTGAGACTAGATATAAAATGGTATCTAACCAAATATTATCGCTCTTTCTAATGAAAGGAAAGGTGAGTGGCTTTTTATGCATAAGTTTGAGCCGATTCAAATCTAATCGAAGAGTATGTTTTTCATAATTAAAGAATCCTTATAAAAATACGTTTGATTAAATATTTGTGATAAAAAATTGAATCATGTGCGAGGAGGCGAGTGATTTACAAAGCGGATGCAAAATATGAAAATTTAAAAAAAAAAAGAAAAAAAACTACAAATAGAAAATGATTTGTTGAGTTGGTAAAATTAAATTGTTCTAAATAAAAAAAATAGTCTAAATAGATTTAGAGAGTAAAAATTGTTAAGTTGAAAAAAGACTGTAAAATTAAAAAATAGAGCCTCAATGTTCTATTATATTTAACATTATTGGTTCAATCAATTGTCTAAACTTCATCTGGCAATAGATTATTTTCATGATATTGATTTTTTAGAGATGACTTTGAATAGAAATATGATACTTTGTTTTGTTCTAACAATTTTTTCTCAAGTTCACGTATCCTCGCCTCATGCTTGATGAGAATTGATTTGCAAAGTTTGAGTTCCTCCATTAAATCAGCAGAAGATGAATGGGCAGAATTATTCGAACCATTTGTTGATGCACCATTGTTGTGTGATGGGTATGAATGACTATTATTCGATGTCAGTGCAGATGGTGTGACTGGTGGGGATTCTCTGTTTGAAAATTTTTCTTGTAAACTACCGATCTTACTGTTTGCTGAATTGTTGATTAATTTGTTCTTTTCAAGAACAGGTGGTTTCTTACTGCACCCATTATCTGCATTATGATGATTTGAATTGTTTTTTATCGAATCTGTCAATTTTTTGTACATGTTTGTTGAAACGCTATTGTTCGACGGATTACTGATCATACCATTTTTCAGTGAAATTAGAGCAGGTTCACGATCAATACCAGATATCCACTCTTCAGCTGATAAAGCAGGTACAGGTGCGGGTGTATCTGGATAAATATCTTCTTGAAAAATATCTGATTTTCTTGGCACTGTAAATGATATGACTTCACATAAACCTTTTGAATGTAATTTGAAAAAACGACCGATTTCACAATTCTTTATATCACAACCTCTTTTAGGCATCTGACCAATACCCCTTTGTGGTTCTGATGATTGATAAGTATTTATGTAATGAACATAAGGTGCTTCATCTGTAATCTCATAATATTTTATCGTACAATCACCCTAACGAATTAAAGAAAAGTTTTAGCAATGAAAAATAATTATTCATGATAATCTTACTTTTGCGCATAAATAAAGTAAATTTGTATCAGCATCATAAAATGGAAAAAGCACACCATTACTGGTATCGACAACTTCGAGTACGATAGGTTCATTCAAATTGTCTTCCGTTCTAAGTGAATACTGTCTTTCCGACATTCGAGAAAAACCTGTGGTAAATATTTTACCGTTACGCAAATAGATTGCTTTCTGTGGTTTTGCTCCATCATGTCCAAAACCTTCTTCAAGCAATTCTCCACTTCGAGGTTCAAAAATACGTATTTTCTTATCTTTAGATGTAACTGCCAATCTAGAACCATCCCAATTAAAGGAACAATGAAAAATCATTTCAGGTAGCTCTATAAAATTAATGATATGTCCATTTCCAGTGTTCCAAATAATAATTTTGAAATCTGTACCAGCACTAAGAAGAATATTTTCTGCTGTCGGATGCCAAAGTAAAAATCCGCAACGTCTTTGATGGCCAGTAAGTTCTAATATTGGCTCAGTAAGATTCTTATTTAAGCCATTTTCAGGTATTTGCCAAAGACGAATAAATAAATCTTCAGACGTCGATGCAATTATATTGTCATTGAATGGATTCCAAGCAATATCCAAGACGGCACCTTTGTGACCTGTAACTAGCGGATGGTTGATGTCTAATCGACCAGTCTATTTTAAGATAAAAAATAAACATTATAAAGAAGAAGTTTAGATAATGAAACTGATTAAGAAAAAATCGTTTGCAATTATATACTTCAAATAAGAAATCGATTTCAAAAAGATTATGATACGAAAAAAAATTACCTTAGAAATTGGTAGCACTAAGAACGCACCGCCACCAGCAGCCTCAACAATAATCGCAACAAATTTAGGATTAATAACGCAAAAAGGTGAGTCCCAAGAATTTTTGGTTATTCGAATATTGTCGTAACAATTTTCTTTTTTATGCACTTGAGCATATACATGTCGAAATTTACTTGGTCTTACTATTCTAAAAGACATTATTAGTCTGAGCACAGAGATTGTTGATATAAAAATCAAATATTTTAAAGATTGAAAACACTTTAATCACACTGTTAACCATTAAAAAGTGCAAAAAGTGAATAAAAATCCTAGGAAAAATTCATTTTAAAAATTGTGAAAGAAAAAAAGAGTTTTTAGAAATTATGATCGACAATTGCAATTTGAAGAAAAATTCATTTTATTTAATTTTATTTTTATTTAATTTTATTTTTATTTAATTTTATTTAAAGAAATCATTTAAAACGAATATATGATAATAAAATATAGATGATGAATATTTTAATGTAGAGAACTATTTAAATATTAAATAAATAGCTAAAAGTTCACGAATCACAAAATTTTTAATTATTCTTACCTTACTCAACTCTTTCGAATTAAAACTATTCGGGCATCGATCGATCCACATTAACACTTTGCCGACTATTTGAATTTTAAAGAATTTACACGAGCTTGCACCTACAACACAATTTGTAAACTAAACTGCTCATTCGCACTTGTTTGTGTGATCGTCTAAAGCAGCGATTAAAACACTAAATTTTCTGTATTCTGAAGTAAGCTAATATTGTGTCCCAGTTCGCTCTTTGTTTTGAAAAATTTGAATGAAATCTCGCCGAATAATCGAATAATATTGCAGCTAAATAGATGGCGACATAAAATAAATTTTTAAAAATATATATATATTTAGATTTTTTTACTTCGACTCAAATTCATTCGAAAAAAATTATTCAATTTTTTTTTCTAGAGTGCAACTGGGATAAAAAGCAACGATTCGCGTGTTTAGTTTTCAAATAAGCCCCCTAAAGTTAATGGTTCGTGAAAGCCAATTGAAAGAAACATAAAAATCAAAAGTTTATTTAAATTTCATTTTTTCAGATTTAAAAAGCAATCTTTATAAATTAATAGTAACAAATAAAGAATATTCGAACCATCATGCTATTTTTACCCGCGGCAAATGTAATAAATTATTTAATCTGATATAAACGATTTTGATTAACAGGCTATGTGTTTGACCATAAATACACACAAGGCAATCAATATAATTAATCACTTCAAATATTGATCTTTAATCAAGATTATTAGAATTTTATAATAAAGATGCAATTTCACAATCATTCTAAATGAGGATGATGAAACTTAAATCGTTACCTAAAAAAAAACTAGTGTTATAGACTAATTTAAGTTATACCCTTCTTGCATTCAGGAATTAGGTTGAGTTACAAGTTTTGCTAAAAAACTGATCATTGATTAAGAAGATTGATTTAATTAAAAAAATCTCTAATATACATTTACATTCACTGTATGTTACTTATTTAATATTTTTTGTGAATGGTTAATACTAGATTAGTGTTACATTTTAAGACAAAAAATTATTTTTTCATTTATTAATCAATTAAGCAAAACATCAAGAATGTCAAATTTATTTTGAAAAAAATTTTGATTGGAGATTCATTGATCAGATCAAATCAAGAAAGTAAAAAAATTGCTCCCATTAGAGTTTTTTTTCAAATAATATCGTCAATGAGCCTTCACGATGAAAAAAAAATTTCAAATATTTAAGTGATCGGATTAAATTAAATCAAAAATTATATTTTTATATCGTGTAGATAATTTTTTTCATTAATAATTTTTCTTAGTTATTGTAGATAATGATTATTAGTTTCAATTTAACATCTTAATATGTAAATTAAGAGAATGTGGACAAAATGACAATATATCAATTAGATTTAGTGGGGCAAAAATTGTTGAAAATTATGTATGAATTTTTGAGATATATATATGTCAAAGATTTACAAATGTATAAAAAATAAACTTATTCAAACGTTTCAACAAAAATCATAAAACCTTATTCATAATTATGAAGAAAATTATTTAAGCTTTTATTAAATTTAAAACAAGTTTTTAACAAAAGACAAACGCATTCTTTGCAAATACAAATTTATATTTAAAAGTGATCAGATAATTAAAAGATCAAAGTGATAAAAGCAGACGAAAAACTAATTAATATATTCAGAGATAAAGTTTTGCATATCGATAGCATTAGGTTTAAAAGTATATCTGCTTATCACGCTTTATTTTTATCATTTCATTTCAAGCGAACAATTAAATTTTTTGCTTATTAATGATACATTTAAAATAAGTATCAATCAGATCATCATTTTACTAAGTATTCAAGTCTAGAGTTCACATTTGACTTAAAAGTGATATTTAACCTAATTACTATTAACCTTCAAAAGTCTAAATCATATCGATGTGTAAGACTTTTATTTGAATAAACATGACAACAAAGGATTTAAATATTCAATCAAATTTTAAATTTGGCCAAATATTCTAAAGTATATCAGACACATCTATGATTACCTCGAGAAATAGAACAATTATCATGGTAATCCTACTCCATATATATATATATATATATATTTAATGGCAATCGAAATATATTTATAGCTAGTTTTTACAATAATAAAAAAACACAAATAAAAATTAAAGCAATTTGCTTGATATTTATTCAAGTTTATTTTTATTTACAATAAAAACAGGTTCGTTAAATAAACTAAAATTCGGTGTGGTCATTTTGTATTTTTGGCTTCTTATGACCAAAATGATCTGTATTAAAAAATATTTAGCATTTTAGTTTTTCATAAATTGTTAACTTATGATCTTCAGTTTGTATTTTTTTTACTTTAATTCATTATCAAAGATAAAAGAGACCTAACACTCTAACCTAATACTCAGAATTGAAGATTCAAAGCTAAAATCATGAATAATAATCGATGTTAATTTATAAATAAAAGGATGACAATTTCGTGTTGATAATTCAAGTTGCAACAATTGGAGAAATAACTAAAAAACGGATTGATGTTTTATTAATTAATTCAAGTTTAATCAAATGCGAAGATGAAAATCAATTAATCATATATTCATAAAATTTTTTTCGACTTAATTATTTGTAAAGAAAATTTTTTTTATCACTTAGTGATTTTGTATTTTAACATTCGTGAATATTTTTTCTATATAAGTTTTTATTTTAAAAACTAGTTGATGTACTCGTTTAAAATATTAATCAGTTATTTCTTTTTAATTTTGTTATGATTTCGCAATAAGATCTTATGTATTAGATTAATAATAATGCTTTCAATATACAAAATTTTTTATCTAAAAAAAAATGAATTTTTAGCTACAACAATAATAGCTCTTGAAATTCAAGAAAAAAGATTCGAATTTTTGTTGTATGAATTTTAAGAGCTAAAAAAATTTATTTTCAAGAAAAAACAATGAGATCAAAATCTAATAAAATTTAGGCTTAACGATTATATGAGTTGCTTCAAGAGTTGTAATATAAAATGGGGAAAAAAAATTACGAATCAAATTTTAAGAGATTCAAATGTAAAAAAAATATATATTTGAAATTGAATACACAAAATCATTTGCAACAGATACAATAAGTACTCGAAAGATCAAAATGAAAATGTACATTTTTGAAAAAAAAAACAAATTTTAAAACAAAAAAAATTTTCGTAAAAATTTGTATACAAAAATTTTTTTTTGACATTGCGATAGTGGGTTATGAATATCATGTGTATTAAAAAAAAGATTTGATATGTTTTCAATTCAATTTAAGTTTGAATGAAAATTAAAAATAATTAAAAAAAAATTTTTAACGAGGGCAGCCCACATATTTTTATAGATAATGATCTTAAAAATGAATAATTTCTAGAGATTCCAACTCCAACTATAATAATTATTTAAATAAAACCTTAGACTGATATTCATAAGACATAATGAGATAGTTTTATGAATTTTTAATTTATGAAATTTCATTTCCATAAACATTAAAAAATGTTACATAAGCATTCTATGAATAATTTGTTAAAAACTGAAATTTACAAATATTATTTGATCGAAAAACTAAATAATAAATGATGTAATGATTTTGAAGGCTAACAATTGACACACTTAATTTATATTACCATTTATTGATTTTGAAATTAATCACTGCTAATTAACAAGATATTTGCAAAATATTTTGACACAAAATTACATAGCTTAGCAATGCAAACACATTTTAGAAATTTCCAAATTTTCACTACGAACGAGTTATTTTTAAAAACCAAATTAAGTTTGAAAGTTTATTTTTTTATTCAAATTTTGTACTGTTAAGTTTAGTTGCTAAATTTTTCTTGAAATTTTTATAATTTTCTTTCAATTTCTGTTTCATGAATCATCGATTGAAACGAAAAATTTTATATTCAATGTTATTTGGAGAAAATTGGCGAGTACTTTGATGCATCATGTCTTTGTTGCGACGTTTTGCAAAATCTGATGATTTGAAAAATTATGAATTCAGACAAAATTTGATAATTCAATTAATCTTCGAGATCAAAAAATTTGAAGACCTAATTTTGCACTTCAAAAAACTTTTCAAATTTCGTTTGACTTTTCTTTTCTAGTATTTTTTGTTATATTGTCAGAAAAATTAAAAAATTTAAAATTCTTTAAGTTTGTTAAGACTAATTTCAATGTACTGAGTAGTAAATATTTATTAAATAGTATCAAAAGAAAAATTAAAACAAATGTAAATAAAAAAGTTGACTTAGAAAATATTTTAGTATGAAAAATGTGTATCTAATGAGTATCCTTTAAAAATTGAGGTCAAAATATACTAATTTACAGGAAGAAAATGCCTTAAGAAATTTGTATTCTTTCAATTATAGCTATAATTTTAGTACTGATTTTGAAATTTGGATTTTCAATGAAAATCGAATTCGCATAATAAATTTGTATTAAAAAAATGATTTAGTTTAGGCAGGATGACGTCCGCTGATGAAAATAGTAAAAAAAAAATTCTTCTAAATTTTTGGCTCGCATGTTAAACCTTACAAATCATAATTTTGAAGGCTAAGAAAAGAGAAAAAAACATTAATTGACATATAAAAAAGATAAATTCTATGAAATAATTATTTAATTTTTTAAGAGAAAACGATAATTTTAAAAGATAAAAAATTTAGAAGAATCTATTACTAAAAAATATTAATAATTAAATTATAATTAAACATTATAATTTTTAATCTATAAAAAAACTAAGAATTATCGAATAATAGGATACATGTGACAGTTGATTTAATTTAAGATGAAATAAATGGATAAAGTATTTACCAAAAAGCGAAATCATCGATTTGCTTCCAAAAATTTATTAAATACGAAAAGTTCTGGCGATAGAATGAACCAATGCTTGTTTGATTTGAATACTTATTAATGAATGAAAATACAATAATTAATGATGTAAATTTACCCATAAGGTAAATAATGTGGTTGAATAGCAGAAATAACTTCATTTACAAAGACTAATGATTTCATTCGACTTAGAAAGCGAATAAACAAGTGATTAAGAATTCATGAATACACAAGATGTAAGAAGAAAGTACGAATCAATACAGCGATGAAAATGAAAAATGTATGCAAAGAGGTTGATGAGATATATAAATAAAAATTTTTCGTCTCTTTTAGAATTAATCTGAAACTATGGCCAATCTTCGTTATTGTCACTTCCATTACCACCACTAGTCTTCCAATCGTCCCGATTAGAAGTCCAATCATCATCTCGACTTAGATTAAATTTATCTGATTTGTCATCCTTGTAAGATTTTGAACCACCTGAAAGAAATGGCGCAGAGGGCAGCATGTTATCGCCAAATGATTTTTTTTTCGACTTGATTATAGAATTTTTTTTATCTTTCTCTTTCAGACTATACTTGCTCAAAGTACCATTTCGATCTGAATGTTTTTTATGGCCACTTTTACCGTCCATATCATCACTTTTTGATAGTAAACTTATATAAGTTGGCTTACCATTTTTATCGAAAAAATCTTTCTCCATCATTTTATTTATCAAATCACGAAAGTGAGAGGGTTTCATGTTGTCGGCTAAATAAAAGAATTTAAAAAAAATAAGAACATTATATTTACTATAAAATAAGATCTGGGTATTTAGGTGAATTTTTTTCGTGCGATTTTTAGTAATTATGACGAGAGTATGAAAGTAAACATACCAAGAAATTCAAGAACAAACCATATTCCTGGTTGTTTTGTGAGCGCTTTAAGATGCTTTTTATCACAATTAGGCGCAAGATGACGTAATTTGTAGAAACGCAACATTGAGAAAGTAATTATAAGTACTCTATAAACTAAATAGGGAGCAGTAATAGCAAAAAGAAAGATGTACCTGTATAATAAAAAACATATCTATTAGTTTAATGTATTTATTCATGAAAAATTTCACAAAATTACCAAAACCAGAGTACCACATAAATTTTTTCATTGACAATATTTAATGGTAAGAAGCATAATGAATCATGTGTTTCAATCGAACCAGAAAAACCCTAATTTTCAAAAAAAAAATAAAAAATAAATTGATTTAGTTGTAAATTTAAATTTGAATTACGAGACTTAAAACTGTATCAAAAGTGATTCTTACGAATTTATGAAAAACACATTTTGTTAATCGTGGAAAAACTTTGATTAATGGATCGCCATAATAATCATCATCTTGATGATTATACCTTAATGTAAAAACCGATTCGATTAAATTAAACTATTGTTCAACATAAAAAAAGCTCAACTCACCTCAACCAATTAAGACCCAAATTCAAAAACTGACCTTGTAAGAATATGTTTGTAAACCAAATTTGAGCAACCAGGTGAAAAAAGTAGTATACTTCACAAAAAACAAAAAAGAAAAAGTAATCTCCACCAATAAGAAGCGAATCAGCAACATCTTGGATCAATTTTGAACTATTGTGCTCAGACATCTCAGTTATGTGCGTTTTTTTAAGTTCTGAGATCAACTCTCGAAGTCGTTTGGCCTCTTTTGCTTTCCATAAGTACCTCGGCACGTAAAACATAATCGACTATTTGAATGGAGAATTTAAGAGTAGCATTGTTATTAAAAAATTTTTTTGCCATAGATTTAAAAATTCAACTAATCTATTTCATAATGATTTATTGATAAATCATTATAAATGAGTGAAACAAATTTTTTTATAAATAAATTACAACAAAAAGAAAAAAATTATTTGATGATACATAAAAAATTTACGTATCATTATACGAATAAAATCCAAATAACTATTTAAAAATAAAAAAAAGGTCATAAGTATCAATTTTGTTAAATTTATCATGGTTTAAGTGAATAATGCTAATTCAATTTAAATGAACTCATGGTAAAAATTAAAATAATCACAAATAATTAATTACTATAAAAAAAAAAAAAAACAATACTTTTTGAGTTGTTTTCAAGATTAAGTTTGAACTAATTTGATAAAATTTCAGTGCTTAATTGCCAAAATTTATTTTCAAAATATCTCATTTTTAATTTGAGATTTCAACATACAAAATTATTCGTAGTGTTATGAAGGTGAAAGGTCCTAATTTTGATTACAATTTTATGAATTTGAAAGTTCTTTAGCGTTATCAACAAAAATTTTTTTTGTAAATCGAATTATTTTATTTTTCTTTCAGTTTTGCATAGCATTTAAAGTAATAGTATTTGGTTTATAAATAAAATTTTTTTCGAAAGATAGGTTAAAAAAATTTTGCATTAGCTATTTTTTTTATTAATAAAATTCAAATAATTAATTCGATAACAATAAACGAACACTAAAATTTAGTAATAAAAAAATTATAATTTATTTTGCCAAAAGTAACAACAATTGGTTCATATTTAAAAATAAAAATTAAACATATTATAGATGACTTAGCGGAACGTAAAGAATTTATAAAAAACAATTTGCCTATCAGTAATTATCATTTTCAAGAAAAAAACAAGTTTAAAGAATGATTCATTCAGCGATAACTGAGTTTTTTTCATTATGTATCAATAATTTTTTAGTTTGTTCTTTGTGCTGAGGATTATATCTGATTTTCGCATTATAATCGCATAAAAACGATTGGTTCTAACAAGTATAAGCTGTGTTGGAGAAAATTATCATGAGCAAGTTCTAATTAGTAAATAAAATTTAAGTATTATAATAATAAAGTATTATTGATACTTGTTCAATTAATAAAATGATGAAAGCAAGAAAACTCAAATAAATTCAGAATTTATAGCTTTTATGTGTGTTACAAAATCAAATCAAAAGTTGAAAAAATTTGAGTAAAAAAAATATAACCTGTTGATTTTTTTTTTGTGTTGAATGATTTGTTTTGAAAATTGTATTTATTTCAAGTGAAAAAATTTTTTCGAATCAAGAATAGATAAAAATCATTCTAAAATATTTTTCTACTTAAGAGGGAACTAAATAAATCTTGATTTTCAATCAAGCAGATTAATACGATAAAAAAAAGCCTCGAGAAAAATTCAAAGAATACTAAGAATCTTGATATCTGAGAAAATAATTCCTTTTAATTCCAGGAAATTAATTAAAGTTTATAAAGACTTTAGAATCAGGTAATCTTAAATTTATTCTTATTAATCAATCTCATATATTATGTCATATATCATGTACATTATTTTTTTTTTTAGAGATGCGACTTATGACTTTAGGCCATTCAGATTGGAGAAAATTCGACTGAAATTCAAGGTTTTATAAAAATTTGATAATAAATGTCTTAACTACATTTATGTAATTCAAAGTTTATGAGCTTAGTTGATGTATTTTAAAAGCATCTTGGAATATAAGTTTTGATTCCGTTTTCAGTAGGGCCTCTGATAAATGAAAGAACAAATTAAATATTTAATTTCAAATAAAAATATAAAATTTTGATCTGAGCGAGTATCAAAAATAAAGAGCATACTTTTGACTAATTAAAATGACTAATTAACTAAAAAAATAATTCAAATCAGAATATTTTAGCTAACCTTTAAAAAATTTCTTATTGTCAAGAAAAAAAGCTCATCTCAAACTTGTTATAATTTTTTCGCCAAAAATTTTGTCGATTATTCGAGTCGCTAATAAAATTGACTAGCTTTTCAAAAAAAAAACATGATTTTTCAAATTAAAAAAAAAATATTTTTTGAAATAAATTTTTGAGAGTAGCTTATCAACTAGATTGCTTATATCTTGAAACTCATCGAATGATTAAACAAATTGTCATGCTAGAAAATTGGTTTCAAAATATTTATACAGAGTAATTCAGGTATCAAAATAATAATTATATTTAAACGAATATTTTTGAAAGGATCAAATTGTTGGAAAATTTTGAATCTCAAGAGAAATCAAATTTTATTATTGTCATTGAAATTGAAAAGTTTTTTTATTTTTCAAATGTTTAGAAATTTTTATTTGAGACTAAAAATAAGTCTCCTAGAAACTTGAACGAATTTGAATAACAATTATATGAAATTTACTTTCAGAAAACATTTTAGTTTATAAAATTTTGTAAAACAAAATTTTTTTGACATAACACAACTAAAAAATCTTAATTATATATATAGAAACAAATTTTTAAGATTCGATAATTTATTTTTTAGAATTAGATTGCATATAAAATGTAAAATCATATTTAGCAAGTATAGATTACAAAATGATAAAATCATTCACAATAACTTTGATCTGATATATGAATTTTATTGATAAAGCCATAAAAGAATAAAAAATAATGCCAGATAGTATTATTCAATTTCAACGATCTTATAGGAAATCATTTGTTTTAAAATTATTGATTAGAAACAGATTTGAAAAATGTTTATTAATTTATTAAATAAAACAATGTGATTCGATTATTTGATAAATAATTATCTAACAATGATAACTATTAGGGGATAACTAATTGTGAATTATAGACATTAAAAAATTAAGAATTCGAATGACTTTTAATCTAATGTATGAATAATATAGAAATTGCCTATTAACAATCAAGAAACAGGTAAATTTTAAAAAATTAACCATGCGAACGATGAAGTGTGAATTTTTACAATTCACTGATCAATCACAACGCATTTTTAGAACGATATGAGCTAAAATATTTCTTTTAAAAAAATCAAACAACAAAAAAATTAGCAAATATTAAGACTTTTATTTCAAGTTGAAATGGCTGCTTGTCTTATCAATAAAGCAGAAAAAAAGGAAGTTTAAAAAAGGACTTGCGAAAAACAAAGTGATAATTTGAAGCCAAAAAATGATGTAAAGCAAATAAAACCTTGATGAACATTAATAGCATGTTACTCATAAGATCGACTATTAACTCAATAGCAGCTATTATATGTGACTATGAGCTACCTTTTTTTTTTTGCTCATATTTGAATTTCTGAAATCTTCGGGATTGCAAGTACTCTTTTAGCTCTCGTCATATATTGCAACTATAGCTTGAAGCAGATATAAAAAAAAACTATAAATTATATAGAATATAATAAATTTTATTCATCAGATTATATATTAAGTAGGCAAATAATTAATTATTACAATTATTAACTAATATTGAAAAATTTCAAAAATAATATATTTTTGTTTGATCATTAAAATATGAATACGAATCATTCACATGAGCTATCAAAGAATAAAAGTATATTTTTTTACTATTCTGAGAAAATGAAAAGAAAAAAAATTTACAAATATGAAAATACTTTCTTCTTATGAATGTATGAAATAAGAAAACTAGAAAATAAACGATTTAAATATTCAAAGATTTAAATTCGTAGAACACGTGGGCAATTTTGTAATCATCAATTTTTTAAGCTTAAATGCGAATGAGAGCGAAACTATTTTTACAGTTTAATATAAAAAAATGTGTACAAAAAGATTATGTAAACAAAAATTGCATTCAATAAAATTTATAAATACAAAATGTGTGTGAGAGAGCAATGAATAAAGGTCAACTAATGACCTTGTATCTGAAGAAGATCTTTTAGTACAAAGACATAGTAATCTATAGTTTATTACACATCGTTCAGAATTTGTAGATCATTTGAATGAGTCACTAAATAATTTGTTTTATCATTTATGTATATTATTCATTTTTGAACCGATCAAGTCTGCTTTATCTAGGACTTAAAGTAATGAGCTCAAATAGTAACCTTGAGAATGTGTATTTAAGAAACGTAGTAAGAAGTTAGTGGCTACGAGTTACCACAGTTCAAAATTTCATTTTTTTTTCACATTCATTCAAGTTTCCCTCCGCCAAGTTGTAATATGACTCACAATTAAGATTATTTAATAAGTAATTTCACAATCTAAGTCGTGAAAAATCTTTTGTTTTTAAAATAATTTTGAATGATAGAATTTTTTCATTTTTTTGTCAGAAAAAAGTTTTTAGAGAAAATTTTTCGAAAAATATTTCATCATTAGAAATAAAAGGAGCCATTGTTATTCAATGGTATAATATTATAAATTATAAAAACATAAGAAATGTTCTAAATTATATCCAGATGGTCGCCTTCTGCTTACTGTCACTCGAATTTCAATAGATTCATCAAAAATAAACATCCAGTTGTACATCAAATATTTAAATCTTTGTTCAAGTCTATAAAATAGCAAACTTTCATCAATTAGAGATCTATTGAGCTGCATTATGTTGAAAAAAAAAGCCAAATATTTTCTAAAACAAAATTTTCTACATATGATCAATTATGTTTCGAAACAAAAAAAACAAACATAGGAATTTTTAATTTTCAACAAAATTTCATTATTTCCTTCGCAATATAAAAAAAAATATTCTATATGTTATTCAATTTTAAGTTGCGATTGAACTGCAGTTATTTATTTGTTTATTTATTTTATTGAAAAGTATGTTAAAAAGACTTGTTGATTTACGAAATTCAAAGAAACACATGTGGAAAAATTATAGCTTACAATCTTAATATGAAAATCATATATTTTTATTAGAGAATTTAAACAAACTTGTACAAAGTGACCCATTTATTGGATAATTTTTAATATTTTAATTCAATTAGCCACTAGCACCGATTCAAACAGATTTAAATGTCGAATAATCAAAAGACTATTTGAAAGTTCAAATGAATCTAAATAATTTAATCGAAATATTTCAAAAGTATTTACCTGGTGATTAAATTTAATAAATAGATAAAAATCAAACCCAAAAAAATTCATCACAATTTATTCATTTATTGACAATCCATTATATGAACAATATTGTAGTCTATAACTTATTTTTATAATACTTAATATTCCTTAAAATTATTTTTTTTAAGATCATTAAAAAAAATCGTATTTATGAATATATATTATTATTGATGTGGAAGGATAAGACTATTTGCAATGAAGTGAAAATTTGACTATTGATACTTTCGTTCATCGGGCCATAGGAAATTGTATAGTGACTATTGAAGTAAATTATTTTTTATTCATCTAGTCATTTGTATAAAATTCATTGTAATTACGTGACTAAATTTATAAAGATCGTCTCTCCCTATATATATCTCTATGTCGGGCAAGAAGTAAATGATGCTTTTGAGATCAAATAAAAAGACAAAAACAAAATAATAAATCTTAAAATGGAGACTTTTTTGAAACGTTTTTGCTTTCAAATGTAAAAGCAATATTCTAAAAAATTTTGCTTTGTTTTAAAAAAAAAATTTTTTTACCTCTACGCTTTGAGGGTAATTATGTGCAAATTAATTGCGATAAAATAATAAATAAAACATCATCTAATTTAAATGAAAATTTTCAGAAAAATAAGATTTCAAATAAATCTTAATAAATAGATATTGAGTGCGAATTCTTCTTTTCAAATCAAATTGAGCTGTCTAGTGAATCTACATAATATAAAATATAAACATTATATGTAAATTAGTTATCCATTTAAATTGATAACTTTTGGATATTTTATATACTTATATGCACTATGTGTATATAATTAATTCAAGTCCTTTAACTAAAGTATCATTTTAAATGATATTTATACTTATAGCATAAAAGATTGCAAATTTTTTCGATATAAAATTTAGGCTTCGATTCAAAGGAATTCAAAACATGTTATTTGGTGTTTTTTTAGTTTTAACATTCGTCTTTAGAAGAAAGAAGCAAATGTTTAGCAATATTGTCAAAGTATCAACAATTTTTGACTGAAAATTTTTCGAAAAAAGCATTCAAAGTTAATTATCTAAAAAAAGCATACAAGTTTGAAAGAGTGAAAAAGCCGGTTTGCTGAAATTGTGCTGGTCAAAAAAGTTTTAAGATATTTAGACCTGTTAAAAAAAAACGGGTAAGTCGCGTGCAAGGAAAGCTTTTTCATTAAATAAAATTTTTTTCAAAATAAATGGCCTCCTAAATATTTTTGAAATCAGAATACAGGATTTTCTTCGATTAAAAGATCAGGTAAAATGGTGAATAAAATTTTTTTTTTTGTATAAAAAATTTTTTTTTAAATTATGACATGAAAACCAAATACAACTAATGGTATTGTATTTTTAAATAGAAACTATATTAAGAAAAGGTCAAGTGAGAAACAGCTGCACTAGCACACAATGCATACTTGCTTCACTTAGCTATCGAAATTATTTGTATTTCAGACATATATTATTTAATATTTTATACATCAATAAAAAAAAAAATATTGATCTGAGCTGATGCAGAAAAAAATTATGAAAATTCAATTTGGTTAAAATAAAAGGTATTAAAATTTTTGAATAATTTAAATTATTATATTTATTTAAATTTATCAATTACTTATCACCTTTAGTGAAAAAAAAAATCGTTGAAATGATATTCTAAAAAAAAATTATCATTATAAATTTAAAATTTATCGTTCAATTACTAATTGAACGAATCGAAAGCTTGAAATTCTTGTTAGATTAGTAAAAAAAAATTTATAGAGTTTTGATCATTACATTAAATTCGTAATTTTCAAGATTAATGACTAAAATACATCGTTTGTCTACTTAACATTTTCACATTCTCGCAAACTAGGATAATTTGTTTTTAGCATCAAAAATTGAAATATTCAATCGCTAAAATAAAAAGTCTAAATAAAAAACCTTTTTATGTGAAGGCAAGTTAATTTTTTTGTTATAAGATCAATTGATAAATAAAATTCGTGTGACGGAATATAAACATTTTTTCTCAAGCATATTGCACAAAAAGAATTTGACTATAAATTAAATTTTTTGAGAAACTTATTATAAAATTTGATTAACAGCATATTCTTTAGACTTAGTTCAGATTAGATTCGTTTCTTCACATAAATTTGTAACAAAGATTTCGATTAGTAGACATTTTACAAGTATTTTTTTTTTAAAAAGTTCTTAAAGTTCAGAATTTTTAAATATAGTCGTTCGTGAAATGATTATTCAAAAACATGCTATTAATTTGATCAAACTTTTCAACAGATGAATAAAAAAAAAATTTAAAAATTGATTGAATTTAAAATACAAAGTACACAATTTCGTAATTACAATCTTACTTTAAACTAATTGGTAATTCGCAGATAGCATCTGAGATAATTTAAAAACTAAAATATTTTTTTAACTTTTTTTTAGTGCAAATCAATTATTTTTATAAGAATATTTTTTTAGGATCATAAGAATTTTGTTCGACTTATATATAAATTTGAAATTATGTAGTTAATTTGATTCAGCCAATAATATAAAAAAAAATTGCTAAATCGTAAAAAATAAACGTAAAAACATAATTTTTTTAAAGATAAAGAAAATTTGAGAAATTCAATTTTTATTGCTTATTTTTATAATTAGTCTATTTTAAATTTTTATCTATTAAAAATGTCAAGAAAACTCAATAATAAAAGACTGAATGGTAATTAATATTTTGCATAGGATAAAGAATGTTTAGTATGTCAGGTAAAAACAAGTAAAATATTTAATAGTAAATAAATAGAATAAATAAATTTCCTGAATATGTGCAAGTAAATAATTGAACAATATTTAATTTAGATAAAAAAGTATAAAGATTGAGTGGCTTTAAAGATAAGAGGTTTTTTTTTTGTTTTTTTTTCAAGAAAAAAGACATAAAGAAGTGCATGACAGCATAAGAAGAGTACCGGCTCTGAAAGAGGATTAATCTGAAGTTGAGAAAAATGAACATAATAAGAAAAGAAGAATGAGTATCGAAAAAAAGCTTCAAACAAGAAGTCAAATGCCAGAAATAGCTAATTTGAAATTCGTTCTTAAAAAAGCATAAGAATAATATGATACATAAAAAATATATATATTTTTAGATCGTAAAATTTTCAATTCGAAAACAGGACGAAAGTAATATGTAATATATAAAAAATTACTGTGCAAGACGATAATACGAGAATCATATTGATACCCATTGTATTTGAAAATATATTCAATTTTTTTTCATTAAAGAATTGTAGAAATTCTCAAGTTGTATTTCAAAAAGCCTGAAAGTAGAAAATGCACACGTCAGACGTACATAAGAAAATTTACAAAAGTTTGAAACTATTTGATTAACAAGTTTCCAGTACGCTTGTGAACATCTTCGACATTTAATGCTGTACTTCATTTGAAATAGAATGTATTTTAGGAACTATGTTTTAATTTACTTTAAATTTTTAGAATTGTTTATCTGTAATATGAAAAATTTTTTTGAGATGATAAAAAAAAATTTTTTGAGAAGAAGAAAAGTTAAAGTAATTTGAAAATTTTCTAACAGTTTCAAATATAAAATGCGTTCAAAATAACACACTTATTAAGTTTCTGATATAGTAACTTATCATACATGAATTCAAAATAATCGAATCAGCTTACCTGAATAATGAGAATGAAATAGACCCACTGTTAAAATAAAAGAGAAAAATATGAATTTAGATATTTTATATATTGATTCGCCTAATTAATATACCTGATAATATCGGTGGTAAATTTTTTTATCTGTATTTGGATTATATGGTTTAACACCTGGATAAGCATTGTGATAGCCTATAACACCACTTGACGAATGACTATCATAACCTGTAATAAATATCAATAAAGGGTAAAAAAAAATTTCAGTTTTTAATAATTAAATAAAGCTAAAAATTAGCTTACCATTACCCGTATAGACCGAAAATGAACCTTCCATCCAACAATAAAGTTGTATTAATTCTTTGCTCAAATCATTTTTATTACTTAAGCATTCTATATTTTCTCCAAAATATGATTTGAGTGACACAAACATTGTTCCGGTCATTAGTATAACCACTGTTATAATGGAATGTAATCTGAATATGATGTTATCGACATTGACCGACTCCCATGTATAAGGAAATATAGAACCAAGCTTGGTCAACTGTTTAATTTGCTTAACATAGTCCAAAGCATTGCCTAACTTCGGTCCGTTTGCCGAAGGCCACTTTGACGACATTTTTATTAAAATTCAATAAGCCAATTAAATACTTTTACGAGAAAAGAAGAATGCTTTCAAAAATCAAAACATGTGATTTAATTATCCAGAATGGTCACATTGAGATATTAAAATTATATGTTTTAAAAAAAATTAAAATGATGTTTTGTCGATTCACTTATCCAAAATTTTAAAAAAAATTAATTATTAAACAAATAAAAAACCCCGCACTTTCACAAATGATCACGAATTAACATTAAAAAATTTAGCATTTATATTTTAAATTTAAATATTCAATTCTCAAATAATGAAGATAGATTATCAAAAAATTAAAAAAAAAAATTTCAAAAATAAATCAATAAAAAAATAAAATAAATTAATACTTGAAGTTAATTGAAAAATTTAAAATATTATGAGTTCACTTTTTTTTTGTAGCACGGCAATGAAAAGTCTAATAGGCAAATGCGATGAATCTAGTTGATAAATTTAGTTATTCATTACTTTAACTTAATCTTAAAGTTGTAAAACGAAGATGTATAAAATTAAAAAGATAGTAAATGATGCATCAAATAGTGATTTAAGTAGTGATCCAGCAAAAAAAATAAGCAGAAAAAAACCTAAGTAATTTACAGAGAGAATATATTTCGATGAAAAGAAGAAAGTTGCAAAATTTGAGTTGATGATCTTTGTAGATAAAAATGATGCCTTAAGTAATGAATTTCAAAATTTGGCTACTTATAAAATATTCTTTATAATTTTTATGAACAGGCAAATTGTTTTTAAAAATTTTTTTTAGAATTTCACAGATAAAATTTTTGAAGAGGAAACCACCTAGCTAGACTATTTTTTGATAAATCACTCTTTGGTTGTTAGAAACGTGGATGAATAAAGTGGTCTAGAAAGTTTCAGAAGAAAATTTTTAAAAAATCTCAAAAAAAAAAAAGCTGAATAAAATGAATAAAAGCATATGAATTCGTTTTACTTCATTAAATTTTTTTTTTATTAAATATCTGATATTTTCTTCTTTGAAAGCAAATAAATAGTGAATTTTTATTTTTTAATACTTTTTAATTATGAAGATTTTTTACCTAAAAAATAAGAAATACAAATAAAATTTAAAAATTTATCGGAAAATTATTTAAATAAATGAATGAATGAGAATTTTTTAAATGAAGAAAAATTTAAAAATTATACAATTTTAAGATCATCATTTGAATGATTTGAATTTTCGGAATCAAAAAAAATATATGTTTTTTATAATTACCATCTGAAACTAATGAATATTTTTTAGGCGAATGAAACATGCCTGATTACAAAATATTTATTTACACAATTAAAAAAAAACTTGATCAATAAAATAACAGACTTGGAATGATGAATAAAATTCAGATAAATCATGTATATATATTGGGCGGTAAAAACTAAACAAATTTGCCCATTAAAATTAGTTTTAAAGTTTTGACATCTAAAGCACAGATTCGAAGAATAAGAAATCACATATTAATTTAAAAATAGTTAGACAGACGGAAACTGCATTATAACTATTTACCAGTAACTCAGAAATATCTTCACTTATAATTTGGAGAGAAAGAGAGAGAAAAAAAATTTAAAGATTAAACATCTACAGTCGAACGATCTAACAAATATGTTTTAATCATTAAAAAAAAAAAAATTCTGCTTGCATTAATGATTAAGGATTTAAAAAGGGCTAGAAAAAATTAAATATAAAGATTTCACTGAGAGAGACATTATCCGAACTTAATAACAAAATGAAAGTAGTATTTCGATATCAACGGATAGTTTAGAGTCCCTTGCATTGTTTAATCTAAAAAAAATAAATTTAAAGACAAAAAAAAAAACACAACACGTGTTTTTTCAGTACTGGAATAAAATATTTTCAGAATAATTAGATTAATTTCGGTTATTTTCGTCTACTCAATTTCTCGACTCTAATTTTTTATTAGCACCACAAAAGCAAAATAAATAATTTTTTTTTTGAATGCATAAAAATTTATTTGAGAAAATTTTTAGAAATCTTGAAAATATAGAAAACTAATTTCGATTGAATTATTTTTATCCTGAAAAAACTCGTATAGAAAGCAGCAATCTTCAGTGAAAATTTGTTTTTACTCTATCACCACCTATGATCACAAAATTTCTATGCCAACAAACGATTCGATGCACTATGACAGAAAAGTACTTAGACCTGATAGTACAATGACCAATGACTGTGAAATCGTATTTTAATTCTTAGTGATTATATAATTTTGAGAATAATTTTTCACATGATAATTTATGCATTTTTTTTAATGAATAATTTTTTTCTAATAAATCTTTGAAATCGAGAAACAAAATAAATTTTATAAATACATACGTATTTTTTTAAATCAATTATTTAATTCATTTAATCTTTTCATATTGATTAAGTCGATTTTGCTTAAATCATTTTTAATTTTTTATTTTTAATGTCCCACTTGCACATAAATGCTTAATAATATAAAATTTTTTACCAATTTAACAAATATAAAATAATTATTCATTTCAAATTATTTAAAAAATATTATAATACACTAATGATGAATCATTTTTAAGCAATTATAGAACACTTTTTGAATTTCAATAATTTTAAATCGATTTCCAGTTAGCCATTTAAAATTTGAATTAAATATATGAATCAAACATGAATTTAGTGATAAATGGTAAAAAATGAGCAAAATGGATTCAAATATGTATTTAAACCAATAATTTTTTTCTTTGACTTGATTTGAAAGCAAATAATTTATGCTATCAGACTAAATATTAAATAAATAAAAATTTGGGAAAAATTATACAATTAAAACATTAAACTTAATTTTTTAGCATGCGACATTGATATATTCAAATAAGCATCCTATGAGGAGAATAAATTAAAATATTAAGAAAAAAACTTACACCATTTTTTTAAATTATATTAAATAATTTCCATTTAAGGTAGTAGACATAGTAAAATTTTTTTGAACACATTGAAATGAAAAAAAAAAACTTAAGAGTTTGCTTATACCACCTTACTGATCAGAATTTGTTTTTTCACTAAATTAGTATGAGAAGGAGATTTTTTGCTTGGCTCATTTTAGAGACGGAGAGCACATTTCGAACTTAAACTGAAGGTGGTGTTTAGTATGCAGGGTATAATAATAAAGGAAAAGTTAGAATCGTCAAACTTATTCCATCTAGTAAACGACAAATGAACCGATGATGAAAATTTGAAAAAAGTTTTTAACTTTCGAACAGATCTAGTATTTGAATGGCTCTAAAAAAAAGATCGCATGCGTTGCACCAAAAAAAAAAACGAAAATTTACTTTTGTATTATAACAGAAAACGCTTTTAATATTACAACATTAAGAACGCGTTCATTTAACATATTAATAGTTTGAATCGTGAAACTTATTTTAATACACACTTTTGTAATATATAAAAATTATTTGTTCGTGAATGTTCGAATTTAGAATTTGGACCTTTCATTGATCATGCGTTCATAGTATGTTCGGAAATTGAACAGAGAAATTTCTCTTTCAAATCAAATAAATGAAAATGGTCTTTATTGTGATTTTCAAAAAAGTCGTTAGCATATAGCATATGCCGAATAAAGATAACAGTTAGTATAAAAATATATACTTTCCACTTACATGATGTTTACATTTCAAAATATTTTAAATTTTATAGACAGCGACTACTTAACTTATGCATAACACTTACCAAATTAAAATTGGTAATTCTTAATTTATATGATAAATTTCTATTACAAGACATGCTTTAGATTCTAAAATTTTGATTTTAAATTTAGTAGATTTTTTGTAAATTCAATAATATAATTTAAACACCTTTTGTAATAAAATTTTATGGCTTCTAACCCTAAATTTTTTAATCAATAATTGATATCGTAACTAATATTTAACGAATTTATAATAATCGGCAAAGAACAAAGCAATTAAATTTGAAATTTATACATTTTACGATTTAAAATTTAATGCTTTTTATTTCAATACTTTACGCATCCGATAATAAATAAAAATATCCAAACATTCATAAAAAGATTGAACGTGCACATTTCAACCAGACTAAAATCTATCCCGACACACATTGTTTGTGCATATCATGTAGTAGAATTGAAGAACTAGTCAAACTCTAGGTATTTGAATATTTATTTTTACGTTTGAAAAGTTTTTTTTCGAATTATTGAATGAAATATAATTTAGAGTAGTAGCCTTTTTTTTTTTTTGCTTACAAAAATGGTAANNTTTTTTTTTTTTTTTACAAAAATACATGATCTAATGTGTCAACTTGATTGATTTTTGAAAAATTTCTTCCAATTTTTTTTTGATTTAGAATATGGTCATTTTTAAACTTTGTTAATTCATTTTGAAATTTTTAATTTTTACATCAAAATTTCATAAAATATGTAAAAATCAAAAAAAAAAAATAAAAATTTATTCACTTAATATCTATATTGTTTCATATTGTTTTCAATACTAGAATAAATTTAATTGCTCGAAAAGAAAATATTTAAAAAAAAAATTTTTAATTCAAATTTGTTTTTTCAACTAAATCATTAATAATTTTTATATTTTATCTATTTATACAAAATTAAGTCCTTAATTTGACAAATTTTTAATATCTTTTTTTTGACAGAATACTTTTTTTTGAATGTGAAAATTTTTTGTCTGCTGAATACTTAACGAGAAAAAAAGTTGCAAGATTCAATTTATAATAAATATGATATGAATTTTGTATTATAAAAATTTATACATTAGTGAAAGTGCATAAGTCGACAAATGTACATCGATCGTGGTCATTACTAAGACCACCATTACATGTTATCATAAATCAAATAATGATTTATTTAGAACATGTAATTTTGTTTTGAAAATATATACTGACGATAAATTCCCCGAAAAATTTCATTCGTTGAAAACGAGTTTCAAAACTTTCAAGTTATTAATAAAAATTATTTAAAATTATTAGAATATTCTCGAAAGACAATGATCAATCACACAATTTTTTTTAATTTCATAGCAATTTATCATGAAATTTATTTTAAAAATAATGAACACACGATTCATAAGATCTATTTTTAGTGAAAAGATAATCTTGCGCTCAAAATATATTTATGTATAATCTTTTTTTTGCGGAAAGTTCTTTTGATGTAAATTAAAATTTAGATATTTTTACTTGATTTGTAAGGATAGAAAACTGAATTTAAGTAATTTAGATTAATATAGTAATCTAATCACTTTAAATCAGTCTTATGCATTATGAATTTAGGGAGCATATTACAAGTCAGTTCATTTGTTAGTAATCTAAAAGTTGAGTTAATTGAAAGGTAATTGGTTACTTAGTCAAAAAATCTAAAATGTGAAAAGGAGAGTTACTATTATAAGCTTATTAGACTATATTTTTACGATTCAATAACAGAAATTCTAAAAATTCAGCTAATGGAAGGAGGATGTTTTTCAATTCAAGCAATAATATCGCCAACTAAATCTATAGTATCAAAAATTCTTATAAGCCTATTTTCTAAAATTAAAAAAAAAAACAAAGTAGAAAATCGGTCGCAAAGGTTATTGACGCAAAAAATCGAGTTCGAAGGTCGATGAGAGGCGAATGTTTTTGAAAAATAAAAATACGTCATGTCAGCTTAATATTGTGATTATTAAACTTTCTGAATCTGGAGTCTAAATTTTCCTATTAGCTCAAAATTCAAGGCTCGGGTGGTTAAATCTAAATTTTAACCTCAAACATTCAAAATTCTTTTTTATTGAATTTTGTGATTCAAACGGATGTAGTTAAATTTAACATAGCTATTTTTATTTGTTTATATAAAATATATATATAAATTCAATTCATAGCATATAAAATATTTGTTGTAATCTTTCTTTATGTTGTAATTTGCATTGAAAATTTACACATTTAATTAATATCAAAATAAATGGATAGGTTTATTCATTGATCGTAGTTAATCATGAAACCTTTTTTAGATGGCTTTTTTTAGTCAAAAAATAAATAGATCTAAATTAAAATATTTAAAAGTTGATCATTTTAACAATGGAGCCATTATTGAGAATAATCATGCTAATTATGAATAAAATAGATTTGATTAGATTGAGTAAATTACCAACTTATTTCTAATAAGTCGTAAATTCGATTTCAAAATGTAAATATTTAATATAATTTATGATTTACAGAGTTGCTTTTAACGAATTTAAAAGGCATAAACGATGAACGTGAAAAATATAGCAAAGCTCATTCATTGAACAAAAAATATTTCTTTTAATAAAGTAAATTATAATTTTTAGCTTTTTGCTTAATTTATAAATTTTTTTTTTTGAAATAAACATAGTCAATTTAATTTTCATAAAATAATTCACTTTTGAAAAACACAAAATTCATTCAAGTTTATTTCTCGATAGGTCTCTGTGAAAGAAGAAAAAAACCGATAATTTGAATTTTATATTTTGGTGCATATGAACTTTCGCAAGACGTTATTTGAATCTTATAAAAAATAATTGACACATATTAAGAAATTTTTAATTTACAACTGTAAGTAAAAATTTTTTTGCTAAAAAAATGAGACCACAAAAATTTCAAGTCAAGAATATTCTGGAAAAAAAAACAGGAAATAGAATTCTAAATTCTCTAAATGAAAACGCTTCGATTTTGAATTCAATTTCTCAAATGTTTTGATTGACAAAAAAATTAGTAGGTCAATTTTAACGATAATATATTTTGATAAATGAAAAAATTTTTTCATAATTGTAAAAATTTGAGTTAATTAAATTTTTACACGTTATATATATAAATTATATACATATGTATTTCTTATTATTTTAATTGAAATCTATGCTCAATTTTTCTTTTTGGTATTTGAAAAAAAAAGTTAAAGGAAAAGATATCAAAAAATTTTGTTCAAAAACTGAAAAAAAAAGAAAATATAATAATAAAAAAATGTATTAATGGCAGCAATTATAGGTGCTAAAAGAATGACAAGTGTTATACAGACTACAAACGAGGTGAAAAAATTGTTTAAAAAGGTCGCTAATCTGAATTTTGAAATCGATAAAAATCTGGTAAAATATCAAGACTAAATTCATGCAACAAAAAATTTTGATACATATGAAGAATGAACAATAAGTAGATTAAGCTTTTTTAATTTATAGATTCCACGCCATATATTAACAAAAATTTATTCATATTTTATTTCACCTCGAAATTTCTTAAACTTCAATTTTTTTCGTTAAAAAAAGAATCTTGAGATGAAAATTTCATAGAGCTTTGATTTATTTCCTAATTTATAAAATTAATAGGATGTATTTTATTTTAACAAAAGATTTCGAAAAGATTACTAACGATGTAGTCAAAACTTAAATTTTATATGCTTTCAATAAAAAAATAGACTGCATAATTCAAAATATGTCTACCCTTAAAATAAATGATGGGTTGGTTGAAGAGAAATAATATTAAAAAAAAATTTAATCAAAAGATTATCATATTTACAAGTGACTTGGGTATATTAAAGGCATGTTAAAAATAGAGAAAAAGATTTATCTTCTCATTATTAAACATAAAAAAATAATAATAAGTGAATAAGTTGTCTATGAAGTAAAAAAATAAAATTCTCGCAACTAGAATTAGCTTGATTTGAACTGGAAAAATTTAAACTACTAACAATAATCGATTTTTTAAAATGCAATGGCCGATGAAACCAATATTGAAATTGATCTTAGTAAAAAAAATGATAAATTCGAATAGAGTTTGTCTCGAATATTTATATGCTGCTAAAAATGTAAGCAAGATCAAAATCGGTGCCACAAGTAAAATTTGTAATTGGTATTATTCACAAAAACTTCTCCATAAAAAATTTTACGATGAAAAGAATCATTCAAAGAAATCATTCGAAGAAATCATTCAAAAAAATTCATTCAGTTTCCAGCAAGTTATTTTAAACTGATAAAAAAATCGCCAAAAAAAAAAATATTTGTGTATTCTGACAAAATATGTAACTTTTCTGTATTTGGCAATCTTGGTTTTAATATACTTTTGATTTTTGTAAATTTAATCGAAAAAAATTTTTAGTGACCTTTAAACATTTAGTATTAGAAATTTATCACAAATATTGAGGAAAAATTTTTAAAAGTATAAATTTTTGTGTACACTGAATTCATGGTTTAGTGTCATTTCAAAAAAACCTTACGAACGTAGTTAAACATTTAGGTAGTAATCAAACAAAGATTCTGAAAAAATATTTTTGAAAGACTTAAGTCAAATTTATTGTAAAAAGCCGTTAGTTTCAATAATATCATAATAATATAACTTGAAGCAAATTTATAAGTACAATTTTGAAGCATTCAGTAACATTGTCTCTAACCATGCCTGGAAGGTTTAATCAATAACTCAAGAGGATATTTTGATATATTAAATGAATTGCGGCTGTTGAAGTCCTTTGATGTTTTGTTCTTATGGCCCGAAATCTATTTAGATTAATTGTATTTAATAAATAAAAAAAAAACCTTTCAATATCTAAAAAAGAGGATAATAATATTTTTGCCATTAAGAAACAAGTATAGACGCATTATTTTTAATTTTTCTTTGATTATTTCTTTTTTTTTCTCATTTTTTGTTAGTTAATGACATTTTTGCTAAATCAGCAAAATAAGAATTTCTTTATCTCCAACTAAAATGAATATGATGAAATAATAAAATTGCCTTATTCATTTTTACTAAATTCGAATGTAAATTTCGAAATTTAAATTTTTAAAAAATAAAAAAAAATTTTTACATCAAATTTTAAAATTTTATAAAACCTAAAAATTTCAATCGTGTCGTCAATCATGTTTTAAAATATAATTAATTATTGGATTTTTTTGATTTACATTGTGTTTTGATATAAATTCAATATAATATTTATATAACCGCCATATTATTTTTCAAACTCTTGATTAGAAATAAATTTGAATAATTCAATTATAAGTCTGATGTCAAATAAATCAGTATGATATTATAATTGAATTCAAATTTTTTTTTGAAATCGTAGCGGTAAATATTGATATTACTATAATTAAAAATTTTTCTCGAAAATTTTTTGGAACTCAATACGTTTCGAAATCTGACATTTAATATCTAAAAATGTTTTTCAAAGAGATTAAATTTTTGTTTTTTGTTCCAATAAAAATTTCAAAGTTAAATGATTACAAACAAAATCAAGAAATTCAAAAAAAAAATTTGTGGCAAACAATATGAAATAATCGAAATAAATTACTAAAATAGATTTATGTGAAATATTACTCATTGGTATTTCTATCTTGTTTGTCCCAAAAATTGATATTCAATTTCAAAACAAGAAAAAATATATATTTTTGAATAATTTTTTTTGTATTATTAAATTTTTTTTCGAGAGAACACTCTTTAAAATGTGACAAAGTCTCATTTTTATGAAAATATTAGCTATGTATATCGTTTTGTTTACAATATATGTATAATATCTTTTTAAAGAACCTTTTTACTTTCGAATTTATGCATTTAAAAATTTACGGATTTAACTTAATTGAATATGTAAAAAATAGTGTAGATAAATCTACAAGCAGTCGAATAAAGACCCGGTCTGACAAAAGAATCTTTTAACATCTTTCACTAAGCCTTTTATTCTTTAATTGACAGCTGATTTACATAAGATGATTAAGGAACTGTCATATGATAATTTTCATAAAAAATATTTTGGGACCTTAATTAGATAAAAGTGATTTTACGCATATCGTCTGAAGAACGGAAGTAAAAAAATACTTAACGAAATACTCATTTATTTTAGATCAGGTAAGCTGTAAATCTGGAGTTTGTGATTTCAGGATATATTTTGTAAATTCGAATATTTATCTATATCAAAAGATACAATAAAAACTTTGTGGAAAAATGCCAATTTCGTATTAAATCATGCAAACCTAAAAAATATTTAGAAATTTTAAAAACAAAAGGTTGTCAAAAATTTTAAATTTCAGATCTTGTAATTGAAGAGTAAAATTAATTTTATGAACAATTTCTAAAGTATTCACGTTTTTATTTTTTAATTTTATAAGTTTCATTATAAAAAATTATTCAAATTAACAAATACAAGAATCTCTTTTGCTTACTGACTACAAGTCAAAATAATTATTTTAAAATTTTATTTGCATAACTTTTTGTAATACTTTGTTTAAAATTTTTTTTTGAAATTTCTTCGTTTTATCTATCGCTCTAACGAATACGAGATCGAAAATTTAAATTGATGTATTATTAAGGCAGTTTTTCGAATTCAAAATTTTCAATATAATATTGATATCTAATACAAATCTAAAATATGAATTTTCGAATACAAAAAAGAAATATTCTCTTCAAAATATCTGTTCAACAAAATTATATTTCAATCTGTTTGGATTTAAAAAGTTCAAATTGAAAACATCTTAGAAAATTTTGAAGTCTTCAGAATACAATACATAAAATATATTGTTTATGATTATATGTGCTCTTGATTCTTTTTTGTCGTTCGTATTGAATTAAATAAAAAATGAAAAGTTTTTTAGAAAATAAATTATAATAAGTCCTCTCAGAGTCCTCAAGTAAAGTAAATCAACTATTCGAATTCATTCGGCTTAATCTTTTTAAACAAAGAGACTATAAAATTTAAATTGAAGAAAAAATTAAACTTACCATGTAAACTTTCAGAATCAGCCGGTCTCATCTGGATAGCATGATGCATCTAATTTTTTATTTATTTTGAAATATGGAATTTAATGATTATAATTATGTCGAGCATATATGAATATATATTGAATCAGATATTAAAATTTGATCGGATGTTGTATATTGTGTAAAAAAAATATTTCATTCCAACATTTTAAAACAAACATTTGTAACATTTTTTGAGTGATTAAAATACAAAAAGTTAATTAATATTAATTTTCCAAGATTCAAAACCACCGTTTTTGATACGAATTCGATGAATTATTTTTCACAATTTGTTTTGTTGTTTGGCGAGAATCGTTAGTAAGCAGACAAGGAAAAAAATTTAATTAGCATTTGACAGTAAAAATTATGAAGATAAAAATAAGAATTTTTTAATTTTGAAATAAAAAATTGTTTTGAAAAAAAAATCTAATAAGAATATAAATAGATTAAATATTTAGCAGATTTAAACCATTCTGTACTGATTACAAGAGGTAATTTCAAATATAACATTTCGTTTTAGTATTTTACTTATGAGATAAAAGCTTATTGGTTCGAATAATCAAAATAAAAATTTCATCAAAATATAGCTCAATAAAATGAAGAATTTGGTACTTAATATACAATATGAGATATCTAATTATACCCTAATCAAACGTCCTAAAGGTTCTTAAAATTATTTGAGAAATGATAGAATATTATACAATTAATACATAAATTCGAATCCTAAAATTAAGTTAATTACAGGCTGAATTAAAGAGTTTATAAATCAAACTAACTATAACGATATTTAATTCTGATCACATCATCACTAGCCTAATCATTATAAGTGTAATAATTTAATATAAGCCTAACATTCCTCGAGCAGCATAAGATCGAATAGAATATTTTTTTTTTTGAAAAATTTAAATTTTTCCTTTATATAATCTCATATTTTAGGATAAATTAAAAAAAGTGACAAAAAGTTTTTATAAGAAATATTTAATCTAGATAAATTGAAACAAAATTTTACGCTTAAAATACTGAGTAAACGATATAAAAACAAACAAAGAATTTTTTTAAATTAAAAAATTCTTTATTCCTATTTAAGAAAAAAAATTAGCGAAGGTAAATTAGAGGAACTTTCTAAAATGATCGAAAAAAATTTATGAGTAAAAATTCATTGAATAAAAATGAAAAAAATTAAGAATTTATCGTAAAATTTTGTGAAGTAAAGAATACTGAAAAAGTCATGGGACTTAATTTTTATTTTGAAAAAAAATTTAAAAATGTACCTAATCATTAAGCACTTTGTTTACATTCGAAGATTTATTTTTCACAAAAAATCTAAAGACACGAAAGACTAAACTTGATAAAATGTGCGACAGAATATAAACCCAATAACTTAATTTAGAACTTATACTTTATAAATTCTTACAAGAACATCAAATTTTACGGTGCTCGTTTAAATTAATTGCAAATTTGTAAAAATTTTCTAAATTTTACCTTAAACGATATTCTGAATAAGTCGACAATCTGAATTTGTTAGCTCTATTCTTTTGAATTCTCTTTAAAAGTCTCTGACGATATTTCTGTATTTTAATTTTGACGAAAATTTTATGTGTATTGATTCAAAATTCTAGATTTAAGTATAGAATGAGATATTAAAAGAAAACTGGCACGTTTTCGACTCTGTGTATTAACAAAACAAATAGAATCGTACAATCAATTGATTTTGAGGGAAAATTTTGCTTTTGAATATTTTATTACTATACTTAAATTTTTATGTGTGATGGAAAAATTTTCCTTCTTTTTAGTGCACATATAAAAATCTAATCAGTCTGAAAATAATGTCTATGTCAAATATTTTTTGATACACAGCCATGATTCTACATTGCAGATTTTACGCATCTTGAGATGGGAAACGAACAGTATGCTTTTTTGATATTTTAAATTCAATGAATCAATGGATGGGATTTTTTTTAAAGTTCTAAATAAAAAAACAGAAAATATATCTAGCTTACACTTTCCTTCTATTTATGTTATATATGTATTCTTAAAAATAAAAAAGTTAGCCGAGTAATTCGCGTCAATAGTTCGAAAAGTCATTAAAATAATCATAAAGTATTATAGATTATGAGCATTGATTTTTAAAGGTTTTTTTTTTATCCAAAAATAAATTTTGGCTCAAACAATTCAATAATTATGAATTCTAATTGACCTTGGAGCGTGTGCTTAACTTAAATTATTAAACATGTATAATATGGGTAGCAAATTTCAAAATTAACCACGCTGATGTCGAAAAATTAATAATAATAATTGAGGTTAAAAAATTTATTTAGCCTTTTGGAAATAAAATAATTTTAAATTTTTTCATTGAATTATTAAATTATGCAACTGGTCACTGCAAGAAAATATGATATTTTAATACGATATTAGTGAAATCAAATTTCATAATATTTTGTAAATTGGGTAGATTCATATTGAATTTCGACATTCGAGAATAAAATTTGATATTAAATTTTAAAAGCATGAAAAATTTTCTTGAATATTGATATTCTTTTTAATAAAATCTTTTTTCTCGATACTTAAAAATTACGATTCGAGGAAAGTTTCTCGAATGTTGATAAAATTTTTGAGATTTTAAAATTAGCGACTTTAAAAGTTCACTGAAAATTTTTTTAATTTTAAAAGATTTCAAAAATCTATTCATCAAAAAAATATTTAAATCTAAGGAAAAATTTATTTATATAATAATAAAAAAATTATAATTTAAAAATAAAATCTGTTATTTTCAAAACAGTCCATCATCAAGTGGTTATGGAACGAGATTTTTTTTATATTATAAATTTTGTTGAAAAGTAATAAAATTCAAATATTTATATATTAGAATCATCCGATTTTTAAAAATTGGGTATTGTATTCATTGATTTGTTTGAATCCTTGGATTTTTCAGGCAAAAGTATTTAACAAAAATAAAGTAACAAAACAGTTTGTATAATCATTTTTATATTTTATTTTTTAATTTTAGCATTTTTAATATGTTGCTTTGTCAAAAAAAAATCGCTCTCGACATCCGCTGCCATGCATCTTTTTTGAATTTTGCAAAAAAAATTCGAAATTTAGATCGTTTAAACTTCTAAATGGAACGATATTTTCGCTTTCAGAAATTCGGAATTTCGTATGTAATGTTAAATAATAATGAATTACGTTAAAATACATCATTTAGTACACCATATGCAATCTGACATATACAGCAATCACATACTGTATTTAATAAAATAAGATTTTTGATTAAATGGAATTTTTATAGAAATTATTTTTTACTTATTTTATTCAGAACAACTATTTTAGTGAATTAAAAATGGCAAACTAATGTGCAGCAGCGTAAAAAATTGATTCAGCACTTAAAAATAAGTCACATTCTGAATTACATTTTGAATTTCGTTTACACTGTATAAAAATCATTGAATTGTAGTTCAAAATTCAAAATCACAAATTCAAAATTTAGAGATGCTATTTTTGCATTGCCTGGATTATTTTATTTGCTGCTTCAATCGACTAAAATTAGTAATAAAATTGAAAAATCATTTTTTAGTTTAATGATCTTCCATCAAATAATTACGCCAAATTGAGAAATTGAGTGAAGGTTATGAAACTTTCTATGGATAGGTTTCTAAAAAAAGATAATTCGAATTATATTCATACTTTGAATTCACATAAAAAATAAAAAAACTCGCTCTATTTAAAGCATATTCGAGATCTAAATTTTTATCTTAAGGTTATAATAGCCAAACAAAGGTTCATTAATTTTTTATTGTGAAATTTAAACAATTTTTTTCTCTGTAAACATACACAATCATATTATTGATCATCATTATTAAATATCCAACAAAAGTATTTATTACACTCTTTATTGCATACTTTTACGAATATTTGTAAATTGAATAGGTTGGATAAAGCAACAGTCGATCACGATGCAAGCGTAAAAATCAAAAAAAAATTCTTCGCTAAATAGTGCAATTAGTCACTTCATTGAAAAATAGCAAAAAAATATTTTGCATAGTGAAATTACAAAATTACAAAACAAAAAAAAAAATATTTAAAAGTTGTTTTTTTTAGAAAGAAAAATTTACCATTTTTTGATTTTTATGCTGTTTATCCTTTAATTTATTTAATTTTTTTCGTCTATCAGTTCGTTTTCTTATTAATTTATTTGGCAACTTATTCTGCGATTGGTTCAATTGTTTTAATTGATTTGTTGCATTCTGTTGTTGATCAACTAACCGTTCCAATAATGAAATCACAATTTGATGTGTTTCATTCGAGTTAAGACAAGTATGATTATCTTGTTTGCAATTATTTTGAAATTTATTGTAATTAGCATTATTCAATTTTTCATTATTTGAACGCTCACTATATTCAACATCTCTGAAATTAAGATTGAATGAATCTTCGAAATTTTCATTATTTTGGCCAAACATTGCAATTAGTGGTTGATGATTGATTGTCAAATTATTTGGACAATTGAACTTATTTTCTCCTAATTTATCTTTTGTTGATTTGATTTGTTTTTTAGTTAATAGATTACATTTAGTTTTGCTTCCGGTTTGATTAGCAATACCTTTCAAGAGAAGATTGGCAGCAACAGCCACTACTTTTTTGACGGTCATCTCTTTTTCTTTTGATTTATCAGGTGAATTATTAAATTTATGGTTTAATTTATTTGTAAATTTTTCCGTAAATTTGTCTGTCAATTTATTAGACAATTTATCATTGAATTCATGCTCAAAATTTTTTGGTTCATTATTCTTTAGTTTCGAAGCTTGATTTAATTTAAATTTTTTTGAGTTTTTAAATACTTTTAATTTTTTAGGTTGATTTAAATTAAATTTCTGTTGCTTTCTTCGGTTCTTGATTTTGTCCACACTTCCGTTAGTCACTAAACTTGCATCTAAACTTTGACAAGATTCGCCTGAATCCATTTTTTAAAATATTTTTTTTGAAATTTTGTTTAATTTTCAAGTAAAATAAGTTAAGACAAAAAAAAATAGAATTTTATCAGAACACTAGGTCAATACACTCATAAGAACGTAAATAAATGCACATCAAGTGATCATAGCAAATTCCCAAACACTCACAAAATTTTTGACAAAAAGATAATTTAACATAAAATTTTAATAATTTAGATTAAAGAATTCGTTTACGCACAAAAAATATCTACACTAAGTATACATTTAATGTGCATGCATACATAGATTAATTTTTTGGATCTAAAACATTTGACTCAGAAATAGCAACTCAAGAAATATTGACTTCATACATGTTTAATAAAAAAAATTTATGTAAAAATTTTTCTGGTTAAAACAATGTTTGTAAGGCTGAACGAGAAATTGAACTGAGCACACAGTTTACACTTTTAAACTTTCAAGAACATTTCAGTTTCTTTTTCGAACCTTAGGCCATTGTACCACACACAGTGTTGCATGTTGTTTTAAAAGAAGAGCGCAGACGCGTTTAAAAAATTGTATATTTCTAATAGTTCATTCATTTTTTTATTACATTTCGTTGCTGCGAATTAGAAATGTTGAACCTTTTAATACTCTTAATACTCTCCAAATTTTAAAGATTTAACTATGCTAGTCTATTTAAACTTACATTTCAATCACTTTAAACCTATTTTTTTTTTCTTTTTCCTCTGCTCTAAAATACACTGGAATTAAAATTAAACCTTTTTAAAATAAACGCGATGATGTTTTCACTCCATGAATTCTTTATTTGAGAATGATTGCTACTTGATTGTTTGATTTGTCGTTTCAAGACGAAAAAAAATTATTGAAAAAGCACCTCTAAACATTTTATATTAAAATTTATCAAAGCATATATTGATCTATTATTTCAAATACTAACTATTCAATATTTGAAATTAAATTATCAGAAAATAAAATAATAATTAAAACTTCAAATCAACTTAAATAAAAATAAATAAAAATAAATAAAAATAAATAAAAACAAATAAAAGGCATCTTATTAAAATTATTTCAAAGATCACAAGTGTTAAAAAATTTTTTCGTTCTTTATATATAAAATATTTGTTTTGATAAAGCCATATATTATTTATTCGATTTGATAAATAATTATTGAGATCTTCAAAATCGTTCGATTTATATCAGAAGCGACTTTGCTTGATAAATATTAATTATTTATCATCAAATTATAAATGTAAAAAAATTTTTTTATATGACCAAATATAACTTTTAAAGTTAAAGAAATATCATTCCAATATTTTTTTTGTAAAAGCCATCATAAATAACACGATTTTAATTGATTAAATTGTGATTTATAAATGATATTTAATGAATTTATCTCCGTTAATATAATAGCAAATCGCAACAAAATATACGTTTCATATTTTTTTTCTAATTTTTTGTTTTATCCGATCAATTTAACTCAGATAAAGTGGAGCTTATTATATTTAGATTTTTTTTTTGATTTTGTTAAACACGTTGTGACATTCTCGAATTATAGTGCCAAAGTGTTCAATAAGAAAAAAACGAACATAATTTATAAAGAATTCACTAATGTTTGAGTTCTAATAGAAAGAATCCAAAAGTCTATCTTTTTTGCATTCGTAGGGTAATTAAAGCTAAAGTAAAACAAAAATAGATTCTATTTTGTTTTAAAACTTTCAGGGACTTTAAATTTATTGCTTGAACTCATAATTTATTCTATTATATGGATTTTGAGCGATTTTCTTTTCGAATTCTATTAGCAAATTACTAGTTATTATGGCTTAGCTAATCACCAGACGTTTAGAAGTCTCCTTTTCTCTATATATGACTATTATAATCAATTTTATGCTTTTTCCACATGAGTCTTTTCACTCTAAAATTTTTCGATTTAAAAATTAAACCAATTGTTACATTTATATTATATCATGTATTATTATATATTTATAAAAAGTATTAAAAACTTATGGTTCGCGTGAGTACCATGATTTTCAAATTATAATGATTTTGAGTTCTATGCTTTCAAAATATATCTAAAAAATTTCATTATTTAGCAAGGTAGATTAATTTTCTATATATAACTAAACCGATATTTATAAGGGAAAAAATAAATTGCAAACAAATTAGTTCAAATTACACAGGTAAATTGTATTTCAATGAAAATTCATAGAAATAATAACTGAGTTTATGTTCAAATTTATGAAACAATTCAAGCAGTAGCAGGAAAGAGTTTTTTAAAAAATCGCATAAATATCAAAATGTATATAAGTTTAATTTAATTTTTTGATTTTTCATTATAAAATCTTTTTCCTTATTTCATAAAATTTTTATCAAGAGTTAATATCTGAATGCCTATTTAAACTTAGTAATTAATATTCTTTTTAATAATTTGTATGCTGGATCATTAATTTTGATTAATATTTTTCTCATTTATTTGAGTCAGTTATGTCAAAATTATTAAATTAGTTTTATTAATTTTGTATTACTAATTACAATTTATTACTCTAACGTTAGCCAGGAAATAGTTTACCTATATCTAACATACACGTACTTCTGTTGTAAAAAATAAAATTTTCTACCTAAACATATGAGTGATTCATATGTTTAAGAATACAAAAATTACTTTTTATGTTATAAATAATATTTATGTAATGATTTGCAGGTAAACTAAATTTATATTACATAAGAAATTTGAATATAAGAAATAGAAATTACTACTGATATTTTTCTTATAATAAGTAAATTAATTTTTACGCGTTTATTAATTTTATATTTCATTTTTTTCTAGATCCTAAATTTAATTGAATTTCTAATTTTTTATTTATTTGTTTTCGTGATAAATATAATCTCAAATTTTGAAATTGAAACGAATTCAGTTTCACTGTTTGTATTATGTTCGTATGTTACTAAAAGTTCAATCGAGATCGTTTATGAAGTTTTTAGTGAAAATCATAATTGAATAAATTTTTTTGTTACTTGCTATAAAAAATAACAAGTTGCCAGTGGAGCCTAAGTTTATTGATAGGTGATATAAATTTGTGAAAAAATCTTAAAAGAATCTGCAATTTTGAAAAAATTAAAAAAGTGCTGACTTTTTGAAGGCAGACAAGTTGAAGATTTGGTTTGGGAATAAATTTGTACAAATTAAATAATCATTCATTAAACTTATGAAAATGTAATGAGATTTCAATTCTTCTATGGACACATACGATATATAAGACTAAAAAGTTTGGTTTCGTCGAAGATCATCAAACAAATTATTTTTGAAAAAAAATTCCGACAAATTTTAAAAAATTTTTTCAAATGTTACTTGCCTGAAATTTTTGAATAAATTTAATGTTTTGCTAGACATAAGCGGAAAGAAAAATTTAGAGAATTTTTGAGTCATTTTAACTTAAGTGATTTTGACTTATCAAATTACAAGGATAAAATGAACATAAACATGAAAAATGAAAAACGTGGCAGGATGAATAGATTCCATAAGAATGCAATTAAATGTTCAACGCAAATCTACCTTCGATGGCCAAACATGTTAGACAGTTCATACAAACTAACAATATATAAAAAGGTTATAATAGCCATATGAAGAGCATAATGTGACTTTCATTCCAATAAGTTATTACAAGTGTAAAGTATCAGGAAAACAACACAATTATACTAATAACATTGAACATATTAATACGCATAAATCTACCTGAATCAGAGTTTTGGAATGCTAAAAAAAAACTGAAAATCGATTTGCGAGTGGTCAGCAGTTCGATAGACATACACCAATCTAAATATAAAAATCTTCGAAATAAATATGAAATTCGTCTTTTTTTTATATTTTTTTTAATATATACAAGTATCTATTTAGATTTACTTGTGCACAAAGGCCATTCAATTCAAATTCTAGGTGTGCGCGATGTTTTAGCTCAACTAAAAAATAAATGAAAATCATTCTAGATGTATCTTGTCAATATATAAGATGAATAGTGTTCTTGTTTTATTTAGCATTGCCCATTGATTCGAATTTTCTCGTAACATCATATAAAAAATTGAGGTCTAAAAATAGCAAAAGACCAATATATTAAATTTATTTTTTTTCTTATTCTTCAAGCTGAAACAGTAGGAGATTGGCATTATTTTTTTTTTTAAGTTTAAACATTTGAAAATTATTTTGTAAGGTATCTACTTTTCAAAAATTTCCATTCAATTATTATCTACGAAACATGTTTTGCTATTATAAATTTAAAAAAAAACACTCGACATTTTGCTCAAAAAAAAAAAATTTTTTATTTAAGACTAAATTTTTTCGCTGCATTTATTTTGACTTTAGTTCTTTCATTTTTTTAAAAAAAGCTCAGAATTTTCTAAAATTAAAAATAGCTTAGGTAAAATAAAAATTGTAATGGGGTAAGATTTTTTTTTGTTATCCAGATTGATGGAAAATTTGAAAAAAGGGTTATTGAAATCAGTCAATATCATCAATGATTTAAACTTGTTTTCATTTGCATTCTTAGCATAATCTTAGTCCGAATATTGGATATATAGATAAAACAATTAAATGAAAAAACTAATAATGTGCAAATTACAAATTATAAAATATACAAAATTTACTAAATTTAAGAATAAAATATTAAAAAAAAAAAGTTGAATTATTAAACATTGAGTCGTTAAAAATTTCATTGCTAAGTAAAGATTTTACGATTCTCGAAAATTATCTCATAATATTATTACTATTACATGCAAGTATTATGAAGATATCGCGTAAGATTTTTATAAGAATTCATTAGTAGAAATTTAATGAGTCATATGATATTTCAGCTAAAATGATCACTTCGAATAGATGCAAAAAAAAATTATATCAGAAGACTAAAAAAATAATAAGAGCCTAATGTACAATGCAATAATATGAAAGCAATGATTTTATGAAACATATTTATTACATACTGCGATACATTATTTATCAAGCGACTCTAAGTTTTACATAATTTTGAAAAGTTTACTATTTGATATTTAAACTTGCGATTTCACTTCTAAGAATCACAATTTATTTAGAGATATAAAAAACAATAAGATAAATATATAAAAAGGAAATGGCGGAAAAGATAATAAAAAATGATTTACTTACGCTAGGAAGTATTTTTACATTATGTAGTGCATCTTGTGCCTTGAGTGCTGATTTACGTTCGTAGAAGGTTACAAAGCAACAACCTGTGTTATATTTTTCGGCAATACAAGTTTCGTGAAGTTTCAAGACAGAATGCCATTTCAATCCACCATTCATTTTTTTTTTTTTTTTGTTTTTAAATTTGGCAATAGTTGTCAGGCCATATAATGTAAAAAAAAAATCTTAGTAATTTAATCTAATTATTTAAGAAAGAATTAAAGCAAAATAATAATTGCATCATATCTTCAATCATCGATATTGTGAGATTAATTTTCATGATGCCTTGGAAAAAGATATTTTTGCATTACATTTAGCTTAATTTTTTTAAAATTTGAATAGTTTAAAAATTACGCTAAACACGTTTAATCTCATGTATTATTTAATTTTGATGTTTGAAATGAAAAGGATTCGGATTTTCAGTGATTTTTTTAAACATTTACAATATTGAAATAATTCTTTGAAATTAAAAACTGTTTTAATTTTGTGCGAAAATTTGATTTTTTTTTTTTATCAACAAAAAAAATTTGTAGACTATAATTATCAGAAATAATTTGGTGAAAAGTAAGTAAATAAATATACTTGAATTCTCATCTATTTATAATAGTAAAAAACTATAATTTAATATAAAAAATATTTAAATTTATTTAGTGAAAATTTTTTGAAAGACTACTAGTTTTTTATTTTTAATATTAATAAAGCGATCAAAATTTTTCAAATTGATTTTAAATAACAGAGGAGTAGTCTGATTTTTGATTTAAATTCATGAAAAACGAAAAAGAAAAATTAAATTAATTAATTTAAAAGTGTGTCAAATATAGTAGATTAGAAGAGTATAAATATTTGATTTAATTCTTTAGTATAAAAAAATGTTAAAAATTATTTTAAAATTTGAAATTTCTTTTTTTAATTTACAAAACTTGTTCAATTTAACTTAATAATACTATTATTCATTTAATTTAGTAATAGTATACATCAACCAAAAATATCTTATGATTTTTTCAGTTCAATCTACGTGACAATCAGGAAATAATGCACCTTTCTAACTAATTGATAGTTGAATTTTTTTTCGATGGTAAATTTGAGTATAAATTTTTTGTAAAGGCTAAGAGAATACTCTCTGGTGAATAGGGTACCATTGACTACTCCATGAAACATTTGATCGATAGAATACTTCTTGGGTAGCCAAACAAAGAAACATTTTTATCAACTATATAGCACATCATCTGAAATATTATTTTCAGTTAGTAACCTTTTGTCTGATGGTCATTCAATTTGTGTGCACAATAACTATTTTACACTAAGAAAAACTGAATTTATAAAAAACAAATGAAGATGTTAACTTTTACCACATCTTTCTTTTTAGATCAAATCTGAATTTTAAATTTTAGAATTGTCTCTTCTTAAATTCTACTTAGAGTCACATGCGTGTTTGGAATCGAATGAGTGGATTTTAAAAATTTACTTGTATTTTGTACTAGTATTTGATAAAAACTACTAATATTTAATTTAGTTTAAATGAAAATTTCAAAGTATGGTTGCTCAAAAATTGTGATTCATAAGTTTAAATATAATCAACTAAATTAAATCAGACAAATTTTACTTAAGATGCTAAAATGCATATATATTAGTGTGACAGTTTAAGATAAAGACTGTGAATAAAGTTTTTCATTAACAGTTTTTAACTAATCCAATAGAAGATTACATTGTCAACACATTGACTACTACAAGTCTATTAAGTTCTTTTTTCATTTTTTTAATTTCAACGAATTAGGCTCACCTACTCATTTTGTCGCATTATATTTAGAGATTAAAAAACTAAGATTTCATAAATTTACTTAAATTCACACACTTAGACATATTATCTGAAAATCTTCATATAAAAAATAAAGAAAATGAGTAGCAATCAAAATTTTTTTTATAAAAACACCAAAAATTTGTTGACTTGATTTTTTTACATACGAAATACTAAAATGACTTTTATATGAAGTAAAAAATAAAATTTTTTGTATTCTTTGATAAAACGAAATAATATAATATCTAAATAACTAATTAATTTAATTACCTAAAAAACTTATACCATGATTTCATAATGAGCGATTTTAATTTAGTAAATATAAAATTTTTTATTAATCAAAAAAATATCTCAAAACCCGTTTAAATTTAATAATGAAAAGTCTACTTCTAATGTCTCTATTTGAAATAGCTTGTATCAGTAAGCGAGAGACTTCATTTTCAGGATTACGTATCAAAAATCGAATTTTCGGTACTATTATCGTTTTAATTTTAAAATCTTCATAATTTTTATATTTTATGTAAAGTGTGATCGTGTCACCCACTTAGTCAAATAATCATACCTTCTTCGATATACATGGTTGCATATTTTTCGAAAGATTTGAAATTTTTGATGTACACACACTAACACACATTCGTCGTTCCTATATGATCTACACTATTATCATTTTACCGTGAATCCACGATGTGCATTAGGATGTTATAATTATTGAACACACTTAAAGTAGAAAAAAAGAGTAATCAATTTGCATGAACATTTTCTATAGAACGAGTTAATTGAATTAACTTTAGCATCAAATACAGTTTGTGAATAAATAAAAAAAATTCTAGATTATTCGTGGAAAAAAGAACGATCTTTGAATGTGAAATGAGTCAATCGTGTGATTTCAAATAGAAATTTCTAATAAAAATTTCTAATAAAAATTTCTAATAAAAATTTCTAATAAAAAAAAGTATTTTCGACTATAGTAATAAACGTCTAGATGAAAAAAATAGTTTTTTTTTGTAAATGTAAAAAACAATTTCAAAGCAAAATTGGTAGTTTTTTTCAGTCATTATCAATTCAGAAATTTAGATTTCTGAATTAAATCGATTGTCGACCAATATTTAAAAGGATACTTAGCTGACGAATAAGATTTTTATTTTTAGTAGGCCAGTTCGTTCAAATATTTTGTGTTTGGATTATAGTTATATAAACATATAACATAAATTGAGAATTTCTCAAACTGCTCAATTTTTATTGAAGATTGTGTGATATATTAGGAACTTTATGCCGAAAATATCAATCTTTTTGTCAATACATATTTCAGAATGAGACTATTTCAAAACATTAGTTAACACATTTTACAGAATTTATTTTGAGTAGCTTAAAATTTTCACAAATATACAAATAAAAGAAGAAAACATTAAATTTCATCCAGATGGCTTGATGAATTCAAAATTTCTCATATTATCTGTACGCATTTGTAATGAAATTTATTTAAATTTGTAAAGCAAATTCTATTTACAGAAAATAACATATTGCAAATTCCAGAATAATATAATATTACATATATATCGATTATATTTTTCATACATGTTCAAATAAAATACAATTAATGGTACATTAAAAATACATTTTGATTCGTGTAATAATAACACTTGAATAGCATAAAAAATTTAAAAAAGCAAAGAGAATTTTGAATAATATATTTGCATGATGTATCGAACATTGTGTAAAACAGAAGATGTGTGAATTCAAAGGATTGAATTTGGCCATTTTCATTGTTAATATATAAATTATAATTTTTTTTATATTTTGTGCACAAATACCTACTAAAATTTGAAAAGTGATAAGGTATGGTGATATTTATTAAGAATTCTTGATTTCATTTAAATATTTAGATATTTTTTTTATGCTTGCGAAACCTTGATTTGTCTAAAATTGAGAAATGTACATGATTATTTTTTATTAGAATATAATTTCTCAATTTTAACTCAGGATTATGAATTAAAATTAGTTTACAGTTTCTTAACATTTAAAAATTAATTTTTACAATGTGATACAAGATTCAAAGCAGTTATATCAAACTACTCACTCGAATTTCAGTTCTAGCTGTCGTTACTAACATTCTAAAAATTAAATAGTTAGAAAGCTAAATAATATTAAAATGTAATGAAAATTATCGATGGATTTTCTGCTAGTTTCAAGCCTATATTTGAACCACAAATTACATATCAATTTAGTTTCTAAAGAATTATTTTAAATTTTGAATCGAAAATTTTAAGCTGAATTTTTTACCATTTATCTCAGTATTTTTTTTATTTTAAAAGTAATGATTATTTTTTATTCTAGATTAAAAATAAAATTTCAAATATAAACTATTATATGATTTTTTTTTGTGAAAAAAAAAACCAATCAGAAAATTTTAAAAAATTTACATGAATTACTAATCGATTCTCAGCTCATTTTTGAATCAAAACTATAAGTGCATTTATGTTCTTTGAGAAACCGAATTAAAATTTTGAAAGAAATTTTCAGTAAAAGTAAAAATCTATATTATTATTTATATTATTAAAATTTTTTGGTATAAACTTGAGAATTTTGAGTTTAGGCAGCTAAAAAAATTCGGTATAAGCATCTAGCAAGAATCGCTTTACTAAAATTCTTCATATTGATTTTTTGGAGAATTAAAAATTAAAGAATTTTAAAATTTAAAATTTTACTATTAAGTTTGACTATTTGAATTAAATTTAAAAGTAAAAAGTAAAAAATTCTGTTATATGATTATTGATTTTTTATTCTATGCCCGAAGCATAAAATATAAAGTATGGATCATAGTTAATAGTGAAAATTCAACAAATTTGCAATCATTTTAAAATTTAAAATAGTTTGAAGTTTCAAATATTTGATAATGAATCATTTGAATACATGAATCAAAAAACAGTAAGATTCGATTTTCAATTGTAACTACTTGTTGACGATATAGATATTTATTCTCAAACAGACATTTTTTTCTTAAATTTGTCGTTGAATAGTTTCTTTAGCACATAGTTCACATCGATTTCATGTCAATTATGATTTTACTTTTCGATTTTCATTTAATCTCAACAGTCAAAAATGAAAGTAAATTTTAAAATATGCAAAAAATCAACATAGACGATGATTTTGCAAAATTTCTATAAATATTTTCATTAAGCTATTTTGAATTTAATTCAAAATAAATAAGTAAATAAGATTTATTATTTTTTTAAATACTGTAGCAAAGAAATTTAAGTTTGGATTAAAACATTTTATTATGAAAACAGGGCTTTAAATTTAAAGGCATACCTAGAAATATCAGAGCTATTGTCATCAAACGAAAGCTGACAAAAAATGAAAATGAACCCATAAGAGAATAGAATAATGGATAAAAATTTTTTTCTAAAACATTAATATGTAAAATAAAAATTCACGGAAACAAATTTGAGAATTCATAAATTTATGAATCATATTGCGTGAATACTTTTTTTTTCGTGATCTTGATCATCTAACTTAATACACATTTTGATAGAAAATTTATCAACTATAAAATTTTTTATAGATAGTTGCTTTTTACAAATTAATCTAGATATTTTTACCTATTAGAAATATTTGGTCGCACCATCCAACTAAATTTTCTGTTTTCTCTTTTGTGAGCTATTAATAAGCAGAACGAGCACATTAGAAATAAATTAACAGAATATAACTATAGAACCATTAGAATTTCAACTACAAAAGACTATTAAGCTTACAACTATTACCAATCTTTTTTATCGCCTATTAGGTAAACACAATCTATGTAATCTTTGTAAACCTTTGAAATAGAAATTACTTTTTTTATCATAAAAATAGAAAAACTATTAATAAAAATAATTTATTTACTTGAAAATTCGAATTTTAAAAATAAATTTAAACTTTTTTTTTATAAATTAACAAGTTTTTTACTTTGTCAAAAAATATTAAACCTTGAAATGCATTCACAAATGCATTTTTAATACTGAAATATAGTCCTTTTTTCTTTTCGATTCATAGAGACATTTATTTGCAATAAATTGATGTGAATATGTTTTGTTGAAATTGGAATATTTTTGAATCTCAGAAATTCGCTTAAAATAAATATATTTAAAAGTAATCAAATTTAAATGAAATAAATCGAAATCATTATATCTTGAAAGCATTTAATTTTTATCAAAAAAAAATAAAAATAAATAAACAATTAGTAAGCAATATGGTTTTCTAGACATAGTTAATGAAGACATTCTATTACGAATTCAATAGATTCTAATATTTATCTTTTTTCAGTTTGATTAGATAGAATTTAGATCCATTATCAAATACAATGATTTTTTAAAATCATCATATTTCGATCACCACTTTTACTCAAAATGCTTTAATTGATTTTCGATAATTATTCTCAACATTGATTTTATTTATTAGGATCATTTTAAAATTTTCTTTCTAATATTGCCAACTCTCTCTTTATTTTCACGATAATTTTTTTGCTCGCAAAATGTCTTTCAAATTATATATTTTTTTATGAAATCAGTATTTTTACAATCTTTCTTTAAGTTTTTTTTGACTATCTCTTATTTTATTTTTCATCATAAATTTAAAATTTTTTATTTATGTGCATTAAAAAATTCTTTATTATTACTAATTTTTTTTGAATGAATTTTCGACAAAAAATATTATTTAAAAGATAATTTCGAATGCAAAAAAAACATGTTTAAGACACCTATAAATAATATTCAGTAACTAATAAATAGTTCAACAAATCATCTTGAATTTAGTTGAAAATTTTAAAGTATTTTTAAAAAGAACAAATATTTGAAGATATTCTGAAGAATCGAATTTCAAAAATTTTTTTTTAATATTTTGAGTAATATCATTGCCTTTCTATAAAAGTATGTACATGATGAAAGTTCTCATTTATTTTTAAAGTATAAAAATAACTTTTTCAATATTTGCTTATATTTTCATTATAGAAAAGTTTAACTAAAGAGACAAAATAAAGAATTTTATGAATGAAGAAATTTTTAATTTAATAAATCCACTAAATCCTTTTTTTCTTTTAATTTTTTTAGACTCGAAATTGCTTTTTCAATGAAAAAAAATTCGATTCATAAAGTAATTAAGGCATAATTAAATGAATAATTAACTAGCAAAATATAAAATAATCAAGAAGTAGTGACTTGCATATAAACATTATATGATTATAAAAATAATAAAGAATTATAAAATAGACGAGAAAATAGTGAAAGTAATAATTAGGAGGTTGTATATAAGCCATGATCACGATCGTTACAATAACGAAATATTATTAAGATTTTTTTATTCTAGAATAATTTGACTTGATTAAAACTCATATTGCATTTTTTATCACTAATCAACCTATTGAATATCAAATTATTATTGGTGCTTACCTCTCCGATTAAATAAAGTATACAAAACTAAAAAAGAGTGATCATCTTTTTAGTAATAAAAGTATGCTTGCAAACAATATTATTTGGCTTAATGTAAAAAATAAAATCATATTGAAAACTAAAATAAATTAGTCTAAATTACATAAAAAGATTAAATAGTTATAAAATCTTAACTAAAATGAATCTAAAGTAAATGAAAAAAATAGATAAAAAGATAAAAATTAAACTTGTGCCTTCAAATGATGGTTCGAAATACAATCAATCTAACCGTTTTTTTTTTCAATGTAAAATAAATCAAAAGAAAATTAACCTGTTTTTTGAAAAATCTTTTGTACCTTAGAAAACAAAATAATAAGAAATCAATTTCGCTGATTATATTTTTTTTTTTTGCAAATTAAAGAAATTAATTTTCTTTTAGCATTCATGATCATCTTTTGAACGAAAAAATTCAATAGTTCGGGGAAAATCGGCTGTTTGAATGTTAAAAATATGTTATAAATAATTTTTGTAAATAATGATATTTGATATATATTCAATATTTCGAGAATATTTGGAGTTGGGGAAATTTTTTTTAATCTAAATAATATTCAAAACGAATGTTTTATTCTTGCGAAAAAAAAATTTAAACAGATAAGTAACCTTGTCAATTATAATATCGAGATTTTGGCTGCAAATTAAGTAAAATTCTATCATCTTTCAAAAAAATTTTTGACTAAGAAAAAATTTCGAATAAAAAGATTCCTGAAGATATTTTCTAATAGTCCTAAGAGGTTTTTTTTCTAATCAAAGAAGTATAAAATTTGAATAAAAAAATTTAACCATTGAGAATCGAAAGTGAAATTGATGATCACATAAATAAATAACTAAATGCTCGACAAATAAGAAATATAATAAAATAAATCTCAAAACGCAATCAGCGATAAATTTCTTATAATCGAGGCATACATGCATGATTACCTTGAAAAAATTATTTAAAATGTGTATCATATTTAGTAAAGAATCAATAGATGATTGAATAGATATTTTTGATGAATAAAATTATAAATTACAAATTATGAATTCTAGATTTAGATAGAAAAAGCTTTTAATTATTTTTAAAAATGATTAAATTTAATTTATAATCGGAAAAATAATTTTCAACATTGAAATGGGGCAAAAATAAATTATGAAATTTTAAGGATTGCTATTTCTTGCTAATTAATCAAATCAAAAAAAAATTATTGACGGTATGTCAAAAAGTTTGCAAAATATTACGAAATACAAAAAAGTCTTTGCAATTAAAAAAATTTTTTGTTTCGATTGATTTAGATAAGTGCGAATTCTAGAAAAAAAATAAATAGAAAGATTTTTTTTACTATTTAAATTAGTATATTTTAGAAGTCAATTTAGTTATTTAGAAAATATTTTAAATGAAATCAAATAAAAACTAAAGTATCAAATAATATTAAAATTTGATTGAAAATTAGTGATCTCAAAGTTCTGAAATTTCTAAAAATCCAAAAGTTACAAGGAAAGCAAAATCGATTTCCGGTTTTTCTTAGAGAAAAACTATAAATATGAAATCGTTTTCAAAAAGTTTACAAACAGACAGAGATAGAAAAATTTTCTGATTTCAAATGCTATTTTTGCGCGGTCAATTGAATTTTATTCAGCTGAAAATATTTACCCTGTGTGAAAAAGTACTCTGATTAAATTCACAACTTAGTTTAGAAATCATAAAACGAATAATATTAGAAAATCTATGATTCATGAAATAGTTTTTCTTTCGGTAATTCTGATTTGTTTGTTTTAGCAATAAATTATTGCACCAAGTAAATAAAAGTTTAATTTATTTCTTCTGAAAAAAAAAATTGTATTCAAGGTGAACTTATTGCCTTAATTTTAAATATTTTTTTTCACAATAAATTTTGTGTTATTTTCAATCATTTATCCTTGAATATGTTTTCGAAAATCTTTCGAGACTTTTTGAATATCATCGAATTAGTTTTTATAAGAATTTTTTTTAATTTTTCGTTAAACACTAAATATTATAAACAAACAAAAAGCAACAGACTCAACATTTCATCGAGAATCTCAAAGGATAGAAGAACATCAAACTTTTGAAAAATCTTGCAGTTCATTTCATTTGGCCCCTAGGGTACCTTTCTTATCTATTGTCAAGAGCTGCTCACACTTACAAAATTTGTCTAGATTTTCTTCACAGTTCAATGCGTTCCGATTAGAGTAAATTTCATAAGTGTTCAAAAAATTGGATCTGAAAAAAAAAATTTTTGATAAAGGAGACAATACGAATTTTCGTAATTAATCGAACAAACAAGAGAAATACTAAATAGTTCTAAAAAATTTTTACATATAAAAATATAAATGAAATCTATACATCATCTTGTAACCATCATTCTTCTGTTTTTTTTTTTTATCTTTTATACTTTCCCAAAATTTATACACAATGTCAAAATAATTGTAGAGATGCGTTTTTGAAAAAAAAAAATTCCAATCATCTTTTTAGGCTAAAAAAGAGTTTTATTTTAATATTATAAAACATAAAAAATCACCCAAATATAGGAATTTTTACATTGTTTTATAGCTTATTGTCTTGTAAAAAAATCGAAATTTAAAATTTTTTGTTCTTTAATATATATTTATTGTCTTTCTTCAAATAATTAATAGATAACGTGATTCGTCTGAATGATTTAAATTTGCAAGTTAATTACTTAATCATTGGTGAGAAATTTTGTTTGTTTCGTAAAATTGTAAATTTATTCTGTAGTATAATTATTAAGAACAATTTAATATAAGATATATAATATATTTATCAATATGAGCATCTTATTTTTACAATCAGTAAAAATATTTCGTATGATACATTCATAAATAGTTTATTTATAATCGAAAGAAATTCGAATACTTTTGTATATAAATCGTTTTTAGTGAATTAACAAAAATTATTTAGGCAAAAAACGAGCAGTCGATTTTATTCTTTCGAAAAGAAGTTTTTCGCTATTTTGCTTTTTCATTGTAACTAATTGTGATATTAATTTTGTTAAAAAAAATTCATCACTTATAGGGTACATCTTTTATTCAATTTAGATTTTTTTCAATTAAAACAAAAAAACTTGATATTTAAAAAATTTGTAAATTTCATTGGTTATTAATATTTATTTTTTACAAATTTTTTCAGAAATTTGAATTTTACGTATTGATCTTTTTTCTATATATTCAAATAGATTAATTAAAAATTTTTTTATCACTTCAAGGAGTATTAAAAACATACGATTGAATTTAAATTTCAGAATTTAATTCAGTTATGTATCAAAATCACAAAAAATTAAAAGATAAGAAAAAAATATTGATTCACTAAAAAATGGTCATACTTTTATAACCGAAGACTTTTATTTAGTGAGAATAGAAATTAATGTACATTCATAATAAAGATTTAAATAAAAAATAATATTGAAGCGAAAAAATGTAATTTTTTTTGAAAGTCAAAACTGTACTATTCATTTAATTAATTGGTATGTCTTTTAAATGACGATATCTATCTAATATGTTTTGTAATTCAGAGTTTTTACTGAAAAACATCAGAAACATTCAATCATATATTAGGGGAAATTGGTTAAAAATGCTCTGGAGAGCAAAAAGAAATTAGTTTCGATAACTTTTTAGAGAAAAGTGGAGGCGGATGATCTAGATAATGTTTTTAAAAGGAACAAAACTTAAAGTAAAAAAGAAAAATTTTTTAAGAAAGTCAATTTCAAACGAAAAAAATTTTAGAAAAGAATATCAATATAAGTTATTTGCGAAAATAGCCAAAAAAAAAATGTCAATGATGCTTTTAATCTTTAGTATCATTGTTTTTTTTCTGAGCCTTCAGCTGTATACTTTAATTATGCACGGTTATAATTAATGAATGATCGCTAATAGTGATAGAACATAAAAAAAGAATTCTCAATTCGGATTTTTAATGGATAAAATAATATTAATATAAATTTATAATAATAATGGGCTCACTAGCCACATAACACGCAGCGTACTAATCTAATGGGTGGAAAATTTTTATTTTAATTTATAAAGAAAGTTTTAACATTATTAATATTTCACAATATTTCATAATATTAAAAATAATATGAAATTCATAAGAACACACACTGTGAAAAAAAGTACATCGAATTGTTTTTATTTTACGAGCCCTTTTCTATCAGTTTGAATCTTAAATTATTAATTGTTGAGAATGATAGACAAATGCAAACCTTGCTCATTTAGCGTGCAATCTCTCATTAAAATTTGATAGAATTTCAAATTCAATTCGTTTATTTTTTGGACCACTATTGCCCTTAAATAAAGCATATACTTATTACTAATAGACATTATTCTACTTGACATTGGACACAAAACTACTAATGAAAATAAATGAATTTCTTTCCAATCAATGATACATAGCGATTTCCAACTTAAACATTTCAAATTTCTTTGTTTTTTATTCCTGCTTTCATTACTCTTCTCTAATATATGCTCATAAAATAAAAAGATAACCAAGATTTTTTTTTTCGAGACTAAATTTTAAATAAAAATACAATGATTTTGGAATAGAAATTTTTTTTTCAATTTTGAAATACTTTTATTTAAATGCAACTTTTCATTTCCCGCTCTTTATCTTTCACCAAATAAATGACATAAAGCTTAAGTGTGCTTAAATTAGACTGTTGTAATCAAGACTAGATAAGTATGCAACATCCATTTATCAAAAACGTAAAAAAGAGTAGCGACTAAAGCTAAAATTTTTTTAAAAAATTATTTGTTATGTATTATCGTGTGCAGTCATATTTACATTCTTCAATCTACACATTTTTAGGTTGTGTCACATCTAATGACAAAATTTTTTAAAAAATTTTGAAAAAAATTTTAAAATTATGAAAAGATATTAAAAAATAAAAAAGATATAATTCGTAATTGTTCATCAAATTTTGTAAAAAAAATTTAGTTTCCGGTATAGGATTTCTTGTCAAAATATATGAAAATAGCAGGAAATTATCCGAAATTCATAAACTCGAAATTCTTTCTTAGTATGCTTCTATTAATGTAACTATGAGCCTTTTTTAGAATTTCTTCAATAAGAAATTTTGTATTATAAAATTCGAAAAACTAAATATCGTAAATTTATATACTTCAGATAATTTACTTGGGCTAAATTAGATTAAAGGCAAAATTATTCAACAACAGTTGTTGTGAACAAGTTACATCGAAAATTTTTTAATCATTTTAGTTAAATTAATACATTATATATCTCTTATTTGAAAATTGCAATCAAAGCAGAAAATGTATCATGATTGCATGAAGTTTACCCATTTATTCATAAATCTTAGTAGGCGAACGTCTAAATAATAGGTGCAATATAAAAAGCTTACTCATTTATTTCAATTTGTGAATCATTCTTCAGAATAGTTCAAATTATTTTAGATTATTATTCATTTTTTTTTCTTTTGACTTCTTTCGCTTTCATACCAGTGAATTCTTCAATTTTGATTTTTTAAAACCAAAAAAATGGGAAAAAGTATAAGTAATTGAATTTTATTTTAATTTAAGAAAAATTATATTATATATATAACTATACGCATGTAAGAATTATGATGTTTGATAACACATAATTAAACAATTTAATTAGTCAGTGATTTGGAAATATTATCTATCAAGAATCAATATGTTTATATGATAATATATATATTTATATTTATTTAAATTCAAATTTATTTTAATCTAAATTATATTTATGTTACTAAGAAATATCTTAAATAAATAAAAATATTGTATCTAATATTAAAATATCCAAAGCATATAAATTGCAAATTTGAATGAAGGATATGTATATTAATAAAGGCTGTCGAATATTTAAATTTGAAAATACGCTAGATTTAAAGTGTGTAACATCGAATACCGGAAATTAAAAGTTTAAGCTCTAAAAATCATTTTTGACAACAATTTTCGTCATTTCATAATGAAATTTTTATATTAATGTAGTTAATTTTTACCTGAAAATATAATCGAAACATAAAAAAAAAACACTGAAATTAAAAATAATGTGATTTTCTAGACTAAATTGCACGATTTGAGAATTCCCCATATAAAACCATCACAAGAATTTTAGATCAAAGCACTGTGAGTAAAAGACTTGGGTTGTAATTTACAAGTTGTAGACAAAATTTAAAAAAGAAAAATTTGTCTCTATTAGTCCAACATTGAAAAATAAAACTACGGTTGAGTATTATTTTACAGATTTAATTTAGTCAAGGGAATTTGATATCGCTCAAGAATTTATTCGCTTGAGAAAGTATTGAAACTTAAAAATAATGGCAAAAAATTTTGTGTGTGTGTGTGTTTTTTTTTTTGGATTTCAAACAAAATTTTTCAACCATTGTCTCTCGGTAATTTACTAGTAAAATTTTTTTATTTGAATTTCGGAATTTTCAGCATTAAATTTTAAGAATAAAAATTATTTCACTATTTTTGATCATCGTTTACTTGAGTATTGTTCAATCATAAACGTTTTGCAATTATTCCTACAAAAGGTAAAATTACATTTCTTTCTGTTTATAATACGTTTTCGCACAAAAACCTCGAATAATAACTTATTTTTAATGGCTGTTTTCTATTCCTTTCAAAATAGACTACTTTTTCAGGCCAACATAACATAATTTTTAATAGTGATTCGTTATTGGAATAAACACTCTCTTGTGTATCTAGAGAGAGCGGATAATTTAAAGATTTAGTAAATAATTGTTTATGTGGTTTTTAACTACTAGGACATTAGTATTAATGCTTTTTTAACACTCAAATGAGGTTTAGATTACCGGACATATTATTGTACCTTTTTTTGAAATTAATTATAGCACGAAATTTTCAGCCAATTTAAGCTTGAATGAATGAAAAAATCTATACGTAAATGTATTTGAAATGCGAGCATGATAGTTGAAAAAAAAATTTATTCCACAAAATCTGATTTTTTAAATGTTTTATCGTTTAGAACTTATATTTTAGTAAACATAACAAAAGTATAATTTCATATATATAAGTTAATATGTTTTCAAATTATTAAAAAATTAATTGAATATTGCTGGATAGTTAGATAAAAAATTTTTATTTTGAATAAAATATATATGAGTCATGAAGAAAAATTAAGAATCGAATACATTTTTTTTAGCTTAATGCTAATCATTTTAATTCCAATTTTTGTTTTTATCGTTATTTATTCGTTTGTGAAATTAGCAGAAATTAATCTTAATCTAATTAGTTAAATAATTTAAAAAAATGAAATATCTTATTTTATTAATTGTGTAAATTTTATGAGTTAAAAAATGTATAATAAGGAGTATTTCATTCATAATAATTTGGGAATGAATTTTTAAAAAAGTTGAACAAATTTAAAATTAGACAAATCATGAATGACTTTTTAAGAAGATATAGAATGAAAAAAATATTTTTACAAGCTCTGATATATTTGAAGCTCTGTTTTTGAAAATCAACAAACAAATAATGATCAATTTTCATTCTTTTTGCAATTAACGAATGAAAAATTTGCCTAAATGAAAACAAAATTTTATTTAAATTTCCATAATCACTTTTCAAGAAAGACAATGATCTTTTAAAAAATCCGCTTAATTAGATTAACGAATTTCACACTTAGCTAAGCAACATGTTGTGGTACCATGTATTTAAAATCAGATCCAAGCTGAGTATTTCTGCATTTAATTGATTCTATCACTTATCTTTACCTCTCTAATTAATAATAATATAATAAATGAGGTAAAAAGAATTTAGATGACGTCATTTCAATTATTTTATTAACATATCAAAAACTTGGTTTTTTTCACATTAAAAAAAATTTTTTTAGTTTTAAAATTAAAGTTTAGAATTTAGAACAGTGATGCCAAATCTAAAGTAAAGTTTTCAATCTATGGATGGATTAGGAAACGAGCGAAATCTCTAAGATAAACACACATTCAGTTCGACTATTTTAAATTTCATCTAAAATGTACTATTTAATTTCAAAGCGTACAATATGTGTTCCTATCAAGTCGGATGAGTCAAAAAACTATTCTGGTCAAAGAACCTCTGTTTCGTCTAATCTTACTATAAGTTTATCAAATTTATAAGTCTTAATATTTTTTTTTTATATTAGAAAAGATATTAACAGCTTCCGATTTCGACAATAACTCCCAATATTACAGCAAATTGTTAGCCTTAGCAACTAGCTTTAAACTCTAAATTTTACACATTCAAAATCAGCTTTCTTATTAGCCAAAGGACGTGAAAAAGAAAGCTAAAGCTAAAGTTCATTGTGTTTTCTATAGCTCATATTATTTGTGATTTCCATTTAACATACAGACTAATGTTCAGATTGAGAAAAGTTTTATCGGATTTAATATTTAAACTAACTTGAAAAATTTTTGATTTGAGTCTAAATTCAACAAAAAGTACTTTTGAACATAATTCTAAAGCTTCAGACCTTTGAATCTAGTGGAGCTTGTGAGCCAAAGATATAATGATAAAACCTAGAAGCACGGAAAATTTAGAACAATAAAAAGCGAATCGTATATTTACATATGACTATATTAGAAAAAATGACAAATTTATATTGAGATAAAGTTTATTAAGTGTTTCGAATCTTTTTTTCTTCTATTTTCTACTATAAAATTTCGACTTATTTTGAAAAAGATAATACTTAAATTTTGAATCAAATAAAATACTTGTAAAGTGATTCATGTGCTGTTTATTTTTTTATCATCAATTTTTAAAATTCACTCAATAAAACATTCCTCTTATCTTGAGCAACAGCCTTTTCATTGATTAAATGTTAATAATAGCCATGTTTCCAAAAAAGAATCTAAAATCTGAAAAATTTGCTTCTGTTCCTCAATTATATTGAGAATTTTGTTGAAATTATAAATACTTTACAAAATTTTATTAAATTTCATTCAATGTCGAATATAATATTATGCTTAAGAAACTTCACTTTCTAATTTAGAGATGATACAGATATATTTAACAAATTTCTAATAATTTATTCTATATGTTATAAATCAATTAAATACACTTCAACTCTTTCTTACACTTAACAAATCAAATAAAAGTAAAGATTGAAAATTTATTGCCTTTATGAGTGAATTCATTGTTGTAATTGCAACTCATAATCAAAATAATGTTAGCTTAAAACTATACATGTAAAAGCACTTGAAAACTCCTCGTCAATAACTTAAACTTTATCAAAAGTATGTAAAAAATTCACTTTTAAAAGCACGTGTACCCTAATCTAATTTAAAAAAAATTACCAATAGATTTCAATTTTGAAGCTTTTCAATTTTATATTATTCCCTTTTTTGCCGATATTATCTTAAAGCACGATTTAAAAGTAGGAATTTCAAAAATTTTTATACAAAATTCGAAATTCTAGTCCTCATTTTTTTTTAAAAAATGACCATGAAACTAATAAATAAAAATTTTTTATTGTAATTTATTTAGGTTAAGTTTGATAGTAAGGCACAAAATTCAAAAGAAAAAAATTCTCAAATTAACCTTCTGTATACCTTTTGAAATCAAAAACAGATTTTCCAATTTAACCAATAAATTTTTTCATCTATGAAATGATTGACTATTAAAGTTCTTAAGTCTAAAATTGTCAAGTCAGCAAAATATTAACCGCCAAAATATCATAATCTTACTTATTCGTTGAGAATCATAATAATATAGTGAAAGAAGTCAAACTATTTTAATTCAAATTTTTAAATTATTTGCTAAATTTGAAATTGAAAAGTAAATAAAGCAAAATATTTGAACTTTTTTAGCCTACAAATTTTATTAAAAAAGAAACATAACATTTAATTTATACTATTACAAATTATAAAGAAAAATATCTGAATAAATATAAGATTTCTAGCAATTTACTTTTCAATATTTAATAACGAAAATAACAAAAAAAAAAAAAAAACTAATATGATATATGACACTATTTTTTTTTTGTGTAAAAAAGATGATGATAATGAGAAGTCTCTCACATTCAATATTAAGTATTAGGAATCGTTGAATTATATATTTTAATGATTATGAATATTTATAAAAATATATATATAAACAAATAATGAACTTAAATCATTAAATAAATTGAGTTTAATGAGTAATTTTCATTTGAGTTGTTTATCGAACTCGAATAATGTCATAGATGGCCATATGAGAATATATAAAGTGCTTTGTGTCCGAATAGCAAAAAACAAATCATCTTGAAACACTCACAGACTTAATTAAAAAATAAATTATTAAAAAATGCACTCAGGCATCTTTTACACTTGTCAAGTAAATACATATTGCTAAATACATTTACTAACATCTGCTCAATATTTTGATATTGAATTTGGTTACAGTTTGCTGATAAAACAAAATTGCTCTTCAAGTCTAACGAAAAATAAAAAAAAAGTAAAAAGTAAAATGGTAACTTTTTGATATTTAGCCTTCCTAATGAAAACTATGAAGTATATATAAATAATGATTTATTATATGAGAACTTAATTTGATATAAAAAAACCAAAATATGGATTCTAATTGTCTGTAATTCATCAATCAATTTAACATACAACAACCTAAATTTTAGAAATAGATATTATATGAAAATACGCAAATTTCATATCTAAATTAGATATAAGGAATCGAATCTACTTCTTTTGATAAATTTTATTTGTTTTTTAAAGGCAAAAAAAAGTAGCGAAAAAATTGATGGAAGAAAAAATATTTAATATTGAGATGTTAAATTTGTTCTATTTGATTAATATTTTGCTTGAAAATATGATAAGGGATATTTTTTCATTTTTTTGATGCAAAAAAAAATTTTAGACTTAAAAAATTAAGAAATCGGATTTTTCAAAATATCATCTAGAAAAACTAATTTTATTTTTAAAAAAAAAATATTCATTCTAAATACACAAAATATTTAATATAATACTAATTTAAAATAATAACAAATAAGAATAATTTACCTTTGCTGTATCTTGAATCTCGGTCTCTTAGCACTTTGATATTATAGATATCTCCGAATTCTTGAAAAAGTTTTACACATTCACTTTCATTCCATGAACGTGGGATTTGACCGACAAACCTGTGTGTTTATGAAATTTGAATTAATAAAAATTTATTTAGTTGTTTTTGACCTCTTGCCTATGATGTTATCTCATAATTTTTTTTTTACTCCTAATTAAATTCTAATAAAAATCTTATAGATTTAAATATTTAGCTCTAATATTTTAAAATTTTTAGTAAATTAATATATTAATTCATTTTCTTTCTATTATATTTTTTTGAAATAGAAATTAAAACTAATTGAATTTAGATCAAATTTAGATTAGATTTACATTGAATTTAGTTATACCAGATTCAATATCATTTTTGAGATCTATTTTAGGGAAATATAAATTGAATCTTAAATTTCAAAATAAGAATTATTATCAAGTTGATAAAAATCTTAAATAGGCTTATAAATTTAAATATAAAAAAAATAAAAGTGTAACATCATTAAACGAAATCGGTTTAATTGGCAGTTGGTCGACAATTTAACAATAGTCAAAACAAAACAAAAAAATAATTTTCATAAGAAAATTTAATTAGATAATTATTTGATAATTGGAAAAAAGACGAATTTTTAACAATAGAAACACCATTATCTATAACACAAACATTTTGATAGCGTCGGGATCTGGTTCGCGTGGCTTAGGTGGTTCAGCTTGACTGGTTGTCGTTTCAAAATTAGAATCATTTTCAGTAATGCTAGCCTTTTCAATTTGATTATTATTATTGACGTCCACATTTTTTTCCTCTGAGGAAAAACTTTTTTCTTTTTCAGCTATGTCCTCATGTCCGATTTGATAAGTTTCTACAATCGATTTTTCTTGTTTGGATACTCTGTAAATAAAAAAGATGAATTTTAAATGGACTTGATTAAGACAAATTGAGTAAAACAAGAATTTTTTCAATTAGCATCAAAGTTCTAATGATAAAAAAGTTAAAATAAATTTCAATCAATTTTTTACTTAATCATCAGAAATATATCTGGTGATTCTAAATTTGTATATTCTTTAACCATATTTTTTGTATGTATATAATTATATAAGAATCAAAAACAATGTATAACACAAATAATCAAGAAAATTTTGAGCTTTTGTATTTAATAAAGTTGAAGTAAAAAAATGGCGATCGAACTTCCGCATTAGTGATTTTTTTTGAAATTTAAATGATCAGAAAAATTTTAAATTTGAAAACAATCAAAAATCTAATGTTTAGCAGAATTGAATGATGAGTATACTTAATTCATAGTTAAATTTATCTAAATATTTATTGGACAACAATAGTATTCATACGGATAGACTAACTTATTAGTCCAAAATGAATTCCTAATGTTGAGCAAAAAAAAGAAAATCTAAAACAATAAAATTTTTATCAAATTTTATTTGAATTTTCCCAATCAAGCTACAGTTTTTTTCAAGATTATGGATTCAATTCGAACTTTTTTTAAACTTGCCAGATTTTTATGTAAAGAGTTTATATAAGAGGGGGCAAACTATGTTTAACAATTTCAGTAAAAAATTATTTTATTGTTAACAAAATTGAACAGATGTGAAATAATTTCAAAAAAATGATAAGATAAGCATTTGTGTCTTTTTGAACGCTTCGAAGCCTACGATTACTATTTTGAAAGTGTGCCGAAGAATCACACAGGATCATTGATAGCAATGATAAATAAGAATTATATTTTCATAGATAAAGAGTATAAAATTTTCAAAGATTTATTATAAAATTAATGGTTCAAAAAGAAATTTCTTAAAGATATTTTTAGAGGTGAATGTAAATTTATGAATTTTATTAGAACAAATTTAAATTATTAGAATTAGTTTTGATTTTATTAACTAAAAACAGAATTCTTATTTATTAATAATTTTCAAGAATAATTTTATCATGTTTGAAGTTGAGATGCGTTAGAGATTTTGATCTATTTAAATTAATTTTTAAGAACATGTGACAGGAAAGAATTTCATGACAATCAGAGTTTGTTCTGGCTAAGTAGCTAAACTGAAAAATTGGGAGAACAAAATATATATAGGTTTTCATATAAACTTTAAAAGTTAAAATTTCACAAGATTCTAGTTTGTGGAAAAAAAAATTCTATGTGATTCTTAAAGCCCTGACGCAAATTGATAAAAATGAGGAGTCATTAAAGACTACAACAAAAACACAAAGGACCATCAAGAAATATACATATTCACTTTATATGGCAGCATCAAAGGTTTGTTGAAAACAAAAAAAGAGAATTTTTTTTTACTAAGAAGCCATCAAAAAAGTTACGACAAGATTCTAGAAAAAAGAAATTTTTATGAAAGACTAGTTTGATGTTTCCAAGTAAAAATTATTTAACTAAAAGAGAATCATAATTTTTTTGAAGGAATAAAAAATTAAATTTTTAGAGTTTGATTCATTTTTTCATTTGTCACACTTGTAGCTTGTTTGACCAAAATTTACCCAACTTTCTTTTGTACACAATAAATGGCACGAAGGAAAAATGCTGCGAAATACGAATTGAATACACATTGTAAATACACTAATCTCTAATATTTCTGATTGCTCAAATATCAAATTAATTTATATATTCTAGTTTTCTTTTTTAGAAAGTTCCATGATCTGTATTTTTATAAGTTAAACCATCTCAAAATAATTAATTGTTTTACATAATTTAAAGTGTATTCTAATTAGGTACAATCTGTCCACATAGTAAGCAGAAAGTGGTTACGCTAAAATAACAGAATTATATATAAAAAAGAACATTTTTTGAATTAAATCATTCAAACTAATAACATTGAAAGAAAAATCGGTTGAGAATATATCAAATGTATATAAAAAAACGATATTTTTTTTAATAAAGCGACCTATATTTTATACTATGAAGAATACGACGTAAAAAATTATAGAAATTAGATAAAATCTACTGAAAAATTTTTGTTTACAAGTATAGAAAAATTTATAACATATAACATTTATCTGAATCTATGAAATCTTGATTACGATTTCACACATATATTGAATAAGAACTTTAAATAATAAATTTGACTTCACAGTCTCCTATTCACATTATAAAGTCTTCCTAGCTAATGATCAAAAAAACTACATTTATTTTCGAACCTATCACCTGTGATAAATCTTAATGCGCATTAATTTAGGCATGCTGATTCTAAAGTAATATATCAAATTTATAATATATAAAAATACAAATATTAATAGTTGATTTAAATTTATACAATTAGTTTGCAAAATAATTCCGTAGCAAAAGTTTGATCTACCCGTGTAATGAGATATAAGTAATAATATTTTAAATAAAGCTTAACTAGCCAAATCCTAGTGAAAAGATAAATTTTATGAGTTGTTTTGAATTAGAACTTCTGATATAAGTGGGTATCTTATTAGATTAATTCAGCCAAAGTGTGAGCCAGAAATTGTAAAAAGAAATAGGATCGTAAATTAATTTGAAGTTTCTAATCTGATTGTTATACAAAATTCGATACTTATCTTTACAAGTCATTTTTTGTGATTTATTTTAGTGAAAAAACTTGGAATCAATAAAAATAATCCTATTCCATACTTAAATATATGCAAAGATTTCGAAAAAAACAAGAATATTACTTTTCAAACTATTAGTTTTTATAAACGAAAAAAAAACCAAGTAAATATGACATTCACAAGTTTTGCTGTGTCAAAATATATTAATATCTTAGTGTAAAAAAAGATCTAAATAAACCAGATAAGAGGTATTAAAAATGTTGAACTATGGATCTAATAGACTTTACAATTTACGGCAAAGTACATTAATGAAACAGCATTTTCAGGTGTTAATAGCCCTTATCGACATTAATAGAATTATTTTATTATCATTAAAATTTTTGTTTTTTTTTTGTTCATTCAAACCGTCCATTTTATTATCGAATTTTCTAAATACTGTATTAAATTTTATTTCCAAAGAGATTTAAAATTTATAAATTTTATATAAAAAAAGATAAAAATGTATAAATTGGTTTACAAAAAAAAAACATTAAATGAAATTATTGATAAAAAATTAGTAGAAAATTTTTTGTAAAGGGTTGAATATATGTGCATTATTTAAGCTAAATTATAAATCCCATTTAATATAAACTATTTTTAGCTATATCGTACACACAATAATTTTTATAGTTTGAAAGAGTTAAAAAATTTAGGATACGAAATCAACCTTCAAAAAGATGAGTCTATAATTTTTAATTTGATTCTATTGTTCATTAATTAATTTACATTATTTGTATATAAATTTATTACATCAGACAAGTACTAGTTGTAAAAAATTTTTGTGTGTTTAAATTTAACAAAAAATCCGATGCAATCATAGTGTCTTCATTAAAAAAATTAAAATAATCTCCAAATAACATGACTAATGCTTGAAAATTGAATGGTCATTAATTTAGATAATATAATAAAAGAGATATGAATTTAAAAATTATTTGCTATAGATTATTTAATTTTAGAAAAATCTTTTGATTCATTTAATTAAATTAAATCTTGTTTCTGTCATTAAAATTTAATGATTTGTGAAATAATTATTTTAAATTTGAAATAATAGTCATAAAAATTGACCTCTAATAGATAATGATTTGAATATTTTAGACACTGTTGTTAAATAAATAAAATATAATTCTAAATTCAAAGTAAATTTAAAGTAATTTATACTTTGGATTAATTACAAAATATACTACTCAAATTTTATCAAAAATTCATCTGAAATTTTCGCTCTCAAACTATATATGTTTATGTGCAGAGTACGCTTTAATTGAAGTTCAAAATAGCATATTTATTTAATAAATAGTTGAAGAAAATTTTGCAATTCGATTTGAAATAAGTTTAATGATTTGATGCAATCGACTTGAATGGATTTTTGAAGCAAGAAAATAACGTAAAAATCACAAAAAAATTTCAATCAGTCCCATTCAAAAACCTTTAATAGATTCAACCAAATAGCTAAGATATTAGAAGAAAATTATGATTAGTTTTAAAATTATATCAATTAAATTTTTCGAAATGAAAATGTTTGGCATTTCATTATAGTAAATTATCTTCATGATTACGCATATAACAAATATGTTTTTTATCCTCGCAAGCATATTACAGTAATTTTATGTTCTGAATAATTCACGTGATTTATACAAATATTTTATTTATATTTATTAATTTATATTTCTCCACTTTTATTTGCGATTTTTCATCATAAAATTAAAAGATGAATTGAAAACTGTTTGTCTTGTACGCAATTATCTTACTAATTTTTATTGAATTTCTTGAATAAAATTATAGCATTTATCGATATTTTTATCTATTTTCCAAAACGAAAACGATTCTAGGAATTTTAATAAATAGTCTTGAAAGAATGTTCCAATTAATTTGATTGAACATAAAACTAACAATGTTTGAAAATCAATTAACAATAATGAAAATTTAACTTTTAATAAAATAAAGAGCAGAATTTTCATAACAAAAAAAAAAAAAAATGAAAAAAAAACTTTGAATGAAAATCACAGAAACTTTAAAATTAAATAAATCATGCAAAATTTATAGATAAAAATCTTGAAATTTCACCTATTTAAAATTTTATAAGTCTCTGACTCAAATTGAATTCACGAATTCCGCATTGACAACATAAAATAAAATTTTGAATATCAAATTTTAAAAAATTTTTGTTAGATATACAAACTATTTGATTATTCACCAGATTTTTTTTTTCTAATCCTTTAAATTTTAGTTCTATAAATTGAACATGCATTATATACGAAAAAGCTGTTTTGTTATTTAAAATATATTTAGATAAAAATTTTTAGATTAGTTAATCCGCAAATTTGTAATTTTACAACAATTTTTTCGCAAAATTATATTTAAAATAATCATAAGACCAAGTAATTTTCAAATACAAACCATCCAAGCTTTGGAGAAGTTCACAAAGATCATTTGGAAGAATATGTAAAATTTACATTAAGTTATTTGGCATAAGATTAGCTTATCCACTCATATTTTTTTTCCCAAAGATTTTTCACATAGAATAGTATAAATAGGAAATTAAAAGATAAGCAATAAAAGTATTTCTTTGAAGATCAGGGTGGAAGATAAAAGAGAATTCGATCAAAGCTTGGTTAAAACAGACTAATTTATTAAAAGCAAAAGAGAAAATAAAATCATTTTGGGTTCAAACATAAGCAACTATAAAAATTCTATACTGAAAGCAGTTTGGTAAATCACCTAAGCATCAAGTGTGCTACCCAGTAAAATCGATCTACGCTTCGAAATGTTAAAATCTTAATAAAAAAATTTTGAAATAAGATATTTAAAAAGCAAATGCATATAAGATGTTTAAGCTATTGAAGCATACATAGTCTGAAAATTTTATTCGGCTGATATAAAAATACTGCATAAAATAAATATTAGCCATCATTCGCCAACATTTGAAAGGAAATTTTATTAAAAAAAAATTTTATTTAAGAAATGAACGATTTTTACTTGACAAAAAGATGTTTCTCAAAAGTTTATTGTATGATTGGTTGGAAGCAAGTACGTTCATGACTACAAAAACAAAAAGAATTTTAAATCTTAAATATTTATAAAGTTAAAAAAAAGTTAAATGAAATTGTGTATCAAAATATGAACTTAAATCGATTTGATACATGCATAAAATCAGTCGATTGCCTTATTCACCTCAATGCAAATCGTCGAATATTAGTAATATAAATAAAGAATTATTCAAATGCAATTTAAAAAGATTTTATAGAAATCTGTTCAGATCAAATGCCCATTCGTTAAAACATACATGAATATGAGAATCATACTTAGTATCATGAGTATTGTTTACGACACTTTTTTATTTACTGTTACTTTAATAATAAATGCTCAACTAAGCAATACTGATCGATAAGAAGTAAATAATTGCACATAATTTTGAAAAACTTATTTTCAAAAAATCAAATTCTTAACTTAATTAAATACGTGTGCTCTATACCGGAAGTTTTCGTGAAAAAAATAAACAATTATTTTTAAAATTTCGCAAAATTTTAAATTTTTAATCTTCCATATTCAAGAACTACATTAAAGAAAATGTAATCGAATATTTTTTATAATAGCCTTTAGAACTTTTATTTGTTTGATATAAAAAAAATTCCCTGGAAATATTGAACTTTTTGAATAAAGCACTATTAAGATCTTTAAAACTTTTCGGCGTCTTTAAAATTGTGTCACATTGGTGATTAACATATTAAATAGCCTTAATTAACAAATAACATTTGAATAGTCTGAAAATGCCAATAAAAACTTCATCGCTATAAATTATTCTGATAATTTAAAGTGCTAGCAAAAGTTTGATAACTTACTGGAATGATTTCTAAATTTTTATACTTTTCAGTATAAAATAATAATGTGCAATACGTTTCCGAACGAAAAGTTAAGATATTTTCATTTAAAAATCATTTGTTAAAGCAACTTTCAAGATTAAATGAACAGTTTTGCTTCGCCACATTTGCTTGCACTAATTGGTAAAATTCTAGTAAACCTTTAATTCGAAGTCATTGCCAGCTTTTGAGAATATTAAAATTTAGTTGATGGAAAGTTTAGTAAATAAATAAAGCAATAAAATTTAGGAAATTGAGTTTAAATGTTAAATTATGTTCATTGAAATTTTAATAAAAAGAAAATTCTAAAAACGCGGAAGATGCTTATTTTAGTATTTCAAAATCATTTTTATGTAAATATTTTAGTTTCTTAATAGCTTTGCATGAAGGAAATCAAAGCAATGAAGAAATATTGTGATAAGAAAGTATACATACTCGAATTTGCACACGTGAATTAGTTTTTACGTGCTAAACATGCTAAATGAGAAAATCATCATTTAAAATTATTAATTTTCTAACTCATTCAAATTTAAATTATTAGAATTGTGTGTATTTATTTATTCTGAAAAATTTCTTATTGTTTAATTTGAAAAAATTTTTAAATTTATTGCTTTGAAAACGACATTTCAAAATGGGCTTGTTGCCACTAAAAAAATAATGAAAAATTTTCATTTCAAAAATTCTCTAAAAATATTATAGTTTTTATTTTTTTGATAATTACTTTTTCATTAAACAATTAAATAACTTAATGTCTTAAAATTTTTTTTGAATTATATATCCATTATGGTACTGTATGATTGATAAGCGTTTGAGATGAAATTCATTAATTTTAGTGAGAACTTAATATAATCCATTAAAATTATTTTAGAGAGAATAAATTTAATAAAAAAATAACTGGTTAAAAAGGCCCTAAATTTATACATATTGCCTTAGAAAGTATAATCATTTGGTTAAAAGATAAAAAAAGTTACACAACGTCTTTGTGAATTATTATTACTAGTGCAAAAAAATAAAAAAATTTCTCTGTTATAATTTATTATGATAATTGTTTGTGTTTTTTATTTCAATACTTGCAATGATGGTTTTTTATAATATAGGTGATCAAATTTAAAAAAAAATTTACATATGTAGCCGCAAGGAAAAATTTTTTAGATATTTATATAATATAGACTTGTTGATTAAATAATATTAATATTATCATTATTAATTACTAATATTAATTATATGGGAAAACAATAAACATAAGTCATTTATTCAGCTTATAAATTATATAACTTTAATTTCCTTGAGATATATTTATAAATTCAATTAAATAACATAAATTTTGATTAATTCAAAGATATAAAATGACTTAATCAATATACAATTTTCTAGAAGTAAATAACCATAAATTTTATTTGTTTAATTGCAGATGATCTAAAAAAAATCAAGACAAAAGAATTTTCGTAATAACCATACCAAGAGTTTATTTACTATTTATTATTTACTAAATCATCAAATTTTAACAATAATTATATTTTTTACAAGTGAATATTTGAAACGAAGTTAAACTAAATGTTCACTAAAAATTTCAAAAAAAAATATCGACATAAGAATTAACTTCATGAATGTAAGCTTTCATTTTAGTAATTGTGTGCTTGAAAATTTATAAGTCATAAATTATGAATAGAGTATATTTTGGTGAAATTAAGATGAAATTTTCATGCTTCAATCGCATGATTCGAACTATTAGTAAATTGAATTATGAATCAAATTAGAAACGCACTTCAGTGTATCGAATGAGCCTCGATGGAAAGAGAATGTAAACCACTAATAATGATCTGTTAAACTAAATTACTCTAGTTGTTAAACCAAAGTTAAGCATGGATTCTGATCAGAATTTGTGAAATAACCATAAATTGTTAAATTTACTTGATTTATCATCATATGCTGACCATAAAAGAATGCCAAAGATACTCATTCACCAGCAAAAACATAAAGCTTTTTCAATTGCCGCGATTGAAATAAAATTTAAATTCAACGAATCCGCTTAAAGATTAAAACGAAAAAATTTTTGAGCAAAAATAAATGACAAGATTTAAGGTTATTATTATCAATTTAATAGCACTTATAAAATGCTTAAGTATAATGAATGATCAAAAAATGATCTCGAAAATCCTTAAATTAAATTTGAAATCAGTTTCAATGTTTTGTATGTTCTTCAACACCGACTAAAAATTTAAATTAATATACTTGAGTATTTTTTTTTAGTTCTTGAAATTTTTACAAACAATTAATAAATTTCTTTGTATGATTTTAAAATATTTTCAGTGTTGGAATCGTTTTATAATAATAAATATTTAATTTTTACTAATCCAAATTTCGAAAATATTATAAAAATTTTTGGTTTAATTAAATAATCTTATTTTCAGATTGTTTTCTCTATCTATTCAGATCATTCATATGAAATTTGAATCGAGTCTAGTGAACACTTTTTTTTAAAATTGAGGCTATTTGCCGAAAATTGAATATTTAATCGAAAATTATTATAAGGATATTTAATGTATTGAAATTAGAATATTGTCAGCATGATTAAATATAGGTTCGAAAATTCAAAAATTCTCTTGAGAATTATATAAAAAAAAATTTTTAAAAATTTTGTCAAACACTTTATACTATATAGGATGTTGAGAAATCGAAATTCATACCTTGCATTTCAATGATTTTGCTGGATTTAGCTAACAAATTTACACTTTATAAAATTCCATCTATTCTTCAAAATTATTTAAGAAAATGGATAAATTTGAAACAGTTTTTAAACTCAATTAATTTTATTAACTTGAATCAGCCTTTATTATATTCAATTTTTTTATTGCAATTTAACAAAAATTTTTTCTTAATTTTTTTCTAGATAAGAAAGTTGAAACAATTATCCCGAGACAAAAATTTCAATTAATGTTTGACTTGTTGAAAGTTATGTGACTTAAAATAAAAGTTTTAACAAACGTTTTTAATTTATCGATTAAACCCACGTTATGATTTAATTGCAATCTTTCGATGCTATTCGTTAGCTAATAATGGTTCACAGTCAACAATCGTAAAAATTTAGTTTATTTAAATTACAGTTTATGATAATACTTTCTGATCGATTCATTTATTATGTAATCAAAGAGAAGGCGTGTTTTGTGTCTTTATTTTATAATTTCCGAATCGGAAAACTAATCACTAACGCAAGTCTTTTGTAAAAAGATTTCGAAGCTAAAAAATTTTTCTATCGCAAAAATGAAAATCATTAAGCATTCCAAAAAGCACAATTTTGTAAAATAACAGTGTAAGTTTACAAAAATAAATGTAAAGTACAAAAACAAATTCCTTTTTTTTTTCAAACTTTGTTAAAGTTTTGAGGCTGAAATTCTTTGCGAACTTTTTTAATAAAATTTAATACTATAATATATAAAAGATAGAATCTTTTTTTTTTCTGCAAATAGTAAAAATTAATTAAGCTTTGCCTTTTTCAAAGGATTATCAACTTCTTTTTAAAAAATCCTTTACAAAGACGTAAAAAGAGGAAATTCCAAATATTTTATTTTAGACAAAATATCAAAATTATATATTTGAAAGTGTTAATGCATCTTATAATATCTAATAAAAATTAGAAGATCGGTCGAAATTTTCATCAAATATTTTAAGTTTTTATTATTTGTTTTATAATTTTAGTTTTTGTAAAAAACTACATTCTATGCGATTCCTTTGAAATTTTTTTTTCTTGAAATGGCTAATGATAATTTTAAATCTAGAATTTTTAAATAAAACTCAAAAATTATTTTTAATTATGAATCTCAAGCTTCATT
>BLXL01010031.1:0-31276 GCA_023170135.1 Acarapis woodi | reverse complement strand
AATTTCAAATTTTTCGAAAGAAAAATTGTTATTTTAAATTTTTCTTCTTAATTTAAAATCTGATATCGTATTTTCTAATAAAAACCATCATTTGTAATTAAACAGAGTAAGTTTCATTAAAAATATTTTAATTGAATAAAAAAATTGAAGTTTTCAAAGATATTTTAATATTTTTAGTTACCTTCTTCTTATTTAAGCGATTTATTAAAATTGCGTATGATTATACTTAGTTTTAATGAAATAGAAAATCAAAATATATTGAAAAGTCATCATATGAGACGTATAAAAAACTTTTTATATTTTTTTTTTGGTTTTTGAATAATATTTGAAATATTTTTATTTTTATTCCATTTGATAAAAATTTTATCTAAAAATTAATGAAATACAAATTAATGTTTCTACAAATCAAAAATAAAGAAGGCAAGCGAAACAGAATCAAAATAAACTTTGAAATGTCAATTATACTGAGAAATTATTCGATAAAATACTTAAAAATGGTTTCATGAATAAAAAAAATTAAGAAAATGATCAAATTGTCCTATTTCACTTGAATATTTTTATCGGTTAATTTATTATTTGAATAGCAATTAACAGATGTTTCACCTGTTTTTCAATCCTATAAAAAAAAATATATGAAAACAAATTTCTTGGTTGCATCTTTAAATTATATGCTGATTATCTGAGGTTTTTTTGGTAAGAAAAATTTTTGGTTTTTTTTTTTTGTTTATTTGGTGAATATTCCATCAATCAAGCATTTAAATTTTTCTTAGATTGTAGAATGATTTTCATTGAAACGATACTTAGAGTTAGATAATCTTACTTGTTCATTCACTTCAAATAGAAAAATAATTATTACTTTAATAATTCGTATAATTTTTAAGCTGATAAAATTATGTCCGTGTTATTATTATATTTATTTTTTATCCAAAATCGGTATTTATTCAAAATTCTTAGTTATAAATTACAGTGACTTATAAGAATAATTCATTTTTACTCATAACAAATGATCAACGAAAAGGCACACTAACTTTGATACAAAAAGCATTCTCTTTTTTTAAATAGTTCTGTAAAACGATTTATATCTGAATAGTTATTCAAAATTTTAAGTTAAGAAAAGTCTGTTGAATCGATTTTTTGATTGTAAAATTTAATAACCGAAAATTAAGCAAATGAATTTTGAATTTTATATGATCACATAATTTTCGCAATTTTTATTTCCTTTTTGATTTTTTTTGACATGTTAAATTATTCAGTATCGATATAATTACATTATACATCTATTGAATTTCAAAATGAAATTGGTAATAGTTTGCATTGTTTTTTCTTAAAAAATGTCTTCCAACGCAATTTTAAGAATCAATAATAAGTTTTAATAAATATTAAACAAGAATTATTATAAATTGCATAACTTTGTACCGCTTTAGAGAGTGGTCAGACTCGTAAATACATTAATCGATATCTAACGATAAATGAGTTTTTGAGAATCTTTTGTTTTAATTACAAACAATTTAATAAAGAAGACATATGAATTTCATTTCTTCTGAACTCAAATTAATTTCAAGTGATTTTTTACACATATCATTCGATAATCATCCATATTTAATTAATCAGTTGTCTTGATTTCGAAAATTGATTCATAATTTGATTTATAATTTGTTATTATAAATCTAAAACCGATCTTAATTATTCATTTTATATTAATCGAATTTCTATTCTCAAAATGAAATTTTTAAATCGAAAAGAAAAAATCAAATTAAAAATTTCTTTTGTATAAAAAGAATTTTTTAAAATACTTATGAAAGAATTTGGCTAATATTTAAGGAATCATGACTGATAAATTTGGCGAATGAGGTTAATCTTCAATAATCTTCAAACGACAACTTATAAATCAAAATTAATAAATTTTTCTTTGTTTGCGCTAATGATTCGAATGTCATGAATCATCAAAATTTTATTAAATAAGACTATAATGCTTTGAAATTCAAATGCGCTCGATTGTTGTGATTTTCGATCATTAGAAATCAAAAGAAGACTGAATAAATCATTAAATTTAAGATAGATCACAGATAAAATGATCTAACATCATCAAATCTAATAAAGTTTATTCGATACTTATTCAACTTAAAGAAAATACCTTTAAAGTTATTCGTCATTAAAAGGTGTTAATTGAATTTTTCTTTTGTTGAGATATATATTAATCAAAGTTTAAAATTGATATATTCTATTATGTCTTGATGATCACAAGTAATTTTTACTACTCTATCTAAAATAAGTTTTATAAAATAAATAATCAAATGCATCTATCTTGAACTAACCATTATACTTCATATTTTCTTTTAAATGTTAAGTATTTCGTTAAAAGTATTTATTATATTATTATTTATTACTATTTAGTTCATCCATTAAAAAGAAAATTTTGGTCTACTAAACTTGTTTAATAAAGTCATTCAATAAAAAGCAATCGAAAATAAATTTAAGTGATGGATTAGTATATTTTAGTGACAAATGATGCTCTCTGCAATCTTTTGACTGACCTTAAAATTTATATATATGTACAGCTAAAACATTCTTAAACTTATCTTTCAAATTATTCCAAAATTAGCTACAAAAAAATTACGTAAAACTTTTAAACTACAAATTTATCAGTGAATATATTATTTAAAAATTTTTTTTTAGATTTTTGGTTCTAAACAGAAATCTTACAATTGAGAGTAAAAATCTAAAATCGAATATAGAATTATTTCAATTTTTCAATCATCAATTAAAATAGACTGATTGACCAGCTCTTTATAAGATGCTTTCAAGCAACGGACATCATGTGGCCTCCACTCTCCATGCAAAACTTTTTTCGGACTTACATAGTATACTGATTTTAAATTCATGGTACATGTCTGTTCTAAATAATATGGGGCTAATTAAAATACATCTTTGAGAATAATATGTGTGCTTGTGAGTGTGTTTAGTAATTGCCACTGTGAAGCAATATTTTATCTGAATGTTGTAACACAAGTTTTGAACCACTCCTCTTCAACTTAGAACAAACCGTAATTGTATACAGGTATATTTTTAATGTGCACAGGTAAGAAAATTTTTACTTTTTACATGTTCTTATTTACTTAAAAGTTCTACTCTCTATTGAACACATAAAATGTATGCCTGCATAATATCTACATACCTATACATTATTTTCGCTTTGAATTTGACCAAAGTCCACTTATTTCATTCGTTCTTATATAAATATGTATGATGCGGCCATTTTTAAAATTTTATCAATAGAAATCTTTTCCTCTCAACTTGCGAATCAGCAATAATATGGAACACCAGCAGTAAACTTGTTTTGGCCTTCAACTTATTATTGCTACGTCCACTAAATAGAAATTAAGCTCTCTTTTTAAATCTTTGAAGCGCCATTTTTCTGCATTAAAAAAATAAATTTTCTTTCAAACTTTTTAAATTTGAAATAAAAATTTACGGGCGAGTACTTTGTGGCGCTGTATCAAAATGTTCATTTGATCTTTTTCTTTAATTTACCTGTTGAACATAGTTAGTTTCGCCAAGCGAACAGAAGAAGTTGTTTCATGATTTTTTTTCACTTTTTTTTTTTTCTTTTTTATTTCAAGTTTAAAATACATATTACTACATATGTCATAGATTCCAGGTGTTCGATTTAATACCGTTTTTTAAATATTCTCATAATCATCTCAAATTTTGTGGTACATTGCCTATAAGTTCAAAATCAAAATTTTCTCACAAATTTTTTTTCGTATACATGTGTTTTATAAAAATTCTGACATAAATTTTGCTGTTCTATATTTAACTATAAATCTCTTTGTATTTTATCTATGTGCCTGTCAATTTTAACATATTGGTTATATTAAACTATTCATCGATTTTCATAACACCATTTAAATATAAAGTTAGCTTTTAAATTTTCAGATAATTTTTTCAATAATGTATCTAATAATTCAATTTTAATTTTTGTGATTGTTTATATTTACGAGTACATTTAATATCTATAGATCTGATCTCAAGTAGGATCAGATCTAAATTAAAACTAGTTATTTTATTTTAAATTTAATGATTCAAGTTTGATTAAATTTTTTCTGGCTTATATTTCTCTATTAAATTAAATAATCATTCGAACATTTAAAATGATCGAATTAAATTTGACCAATACAAATTGTCAATATAGCCAGTATTCACAAGCTCAACAGATCTCCAATCAGTCAACTATTAGTCAAGCCAAAGGATTAATTAATTTGCCGGGATCTAACAATTGTTTCCTAAATAGCGCTGTTCAGGTAGGTGTTTGTGAAATTTTTCTTAAACTTTAAATTGCTTTTGGGTAAATTTTCAGCCCACCTAATTACTCAATATTCATATATACAAACTGTATCACTTCGTCGATCGAGATCGATGCAATGAGTACAAATACTTTTACACACCGGAAACTGAAGGCGGATTTAAATTCACCGTAATAATTAAAATGTTTTGAAAAACTTTGAAAATGATAATATTTTATAATGATGGATAAAAACCACCAATAGTAATGAATATTTAGTTAAAACCTAAGCTAATTAATTCATTATATCATGTAAGGCAAATATTAGATAGATAAAATTTGAAATGCATCCAAAAAAGTCTATAACTATAAAAATAATCGTCGAGTGACGAATTTGAATGATTTTAGATGGTAAATACCTTCACAAAAACGACCACAATTTTTATTGGCCGTCAAGTAGTGTCATTTTGATGAAAAAATAAAAAATATTTTTTGCTTCCGCATTTCATGTTTTTAATATATATTTGAAATGTACAATATATTAAGTTTTGTGACAGATTACTTATTTAAATCATATGTGACTGGTAATAATGACAATCAATAGTCTTATTTGTTTGGTGTGGAATTGAATATTTGACAAAAATTGCGTTCATCTTACTATTATTTTTTGAACTCATATTATGATTATAATTGAAGTCACATTTAATTGTTTCGTCTTATGTTTTCATTCATTGTCTTATGTACGTCATATGCGATTTTTTTATCCTTTCAAGAAAATCTATTAGCCGATTTTAAAATTTGTTCGAAAAAGAGAAAGTTTTTTTTTTTATTAAAATTTTCATATACATTTTTGACGCTCTTCAAAAGACGAAAAGCAGGTCATTTTATTTTCTGGATAAAAAAAGTGTATTCTATTTTAACAAAAAAATCAAGATTAAAAAATAAACATGTAACAACATTTTACAAATTAAAATAATTTAGTATTGATATCTTAACTTTTTAAATGAAAAAAATTCAAATTTCAAAAGCGCTTGAAGAGTTCACACGTATAGTTTACATTTTTAATCGACTTTATTAAACAATTCTATGAATGAAAATTTTTTATTAAAACGCCAAGAAACATTATTTAATCAGATAAGAAGTAAAAATCAAATTTCTAATCGTTGAATTAATCATGAAGATTCTTTGTTCAAACGCACGTGTTTATCTAAGAGAACAAGATACTTTTGAGCAGATAAACCAAATAAGAATGCTATCAAATAATAAAAAACGATAAGGATATACTTTATATAGAATGATGTTTCACTTTTATAATCATATATTTTTTTGTTTGAATACAAAAAATGATTGAACAAGAAGGCCTAAAATGAATGATCTAATTGATAGCTTTTCATTGTATCATTTGATTTTCTCAATAAAACTTTATGATTTTAAAGAAAAAAGGATATTTTTGCTCTCTAAACGTACACAAGTTAATGGTCTAATTCAGATATTCGATACTAGCTCGAAGGTGATTCGTGATGAATAAAATAAGTATCTATTTTTTTAGTAAAATCATAATGGATTTTTTTTGATAATCTTTCTACTTACTTCTGGTATCTTGTCTGTCAATAATAAAGACGAATAAAGTCGTTGTTCAAGTATTCTCTTTGAAGATGCCCTTAAAGATGCGCAATTTTTTTTAGAAAAAAATTTTCTTAAAATGAGCGTACAAAAAAAAATATTTTGCTAAATGTATACTTTCTTTCAGTTTTATTTGATTCACTAGAAAACAGGTATCTTCATTTCAAATCGTGATTACTCATCGCTCTCCTTGACTCTATCTATAGGCTATTTATTTTTAAACTAAAACATCCACATTCAGACACTTACCTCAAATCCTCTGAACGAAGAGAGTAGCAAACCACACTATCATAATAAAATTAGTTTAGTCTAATATATAAGTAAAAAAAAAGAATAGTCTAAAATGATCTATTTATTCTATGTAATACGAAAATACCAAGAACTCGTGATTCACGAGATTATTTTATGTATAATTTTATTTCCATGTTCTTCATAAAAAACTTGAATATAAAAAAATTTTCTTGAAAACATATGAAATGCTGCAATTTGTATTTGACATATTAATAGGTAAAATTCATTGATGCCATTAATAGTAAACTTTAAAAATTGATTTGCCCCGCTTTTTATAAAACAAAAAAATTTTTATTTCAAGTTAGAGATGAAAATTGATTGATGGAGAGATGATGGGTAGATAGATCTTGATTACATTTTAGCCAATGCTTCGGAGACTAATATACTCTCAAAAGTCGATCAGATGATGTAACAAGTGCAATCTCTCAACGAACACTAGAAAACAATTAGATTTGAATGTAAAAAAATTCTTAATAAAAATTTAAAAAAAATATTCTAAAAAGAGATTAAAAATATACTTTTTGTTTGTTACTTGACTTTAAGTTGAAAAAAACTAAGCTTAGATACAACATCATGTATACAATAATTCTGAATTCTTAACTTGGAAATTTCACAAAACAAAATAAAATTTTAAATTTAAACTATATCTTATGTGTTCACCATTCATTTACAACATTTAACACAAATTTTATTCTAGGCATCTTCATTTCTTATTTGATGCATTTTGATAAGTATCCTGCCATTGTGAGCACTTGTATCAATGTCATTTGTCATAGTCTTATATCCCGACACTATATACACATCTATTCTTTCAAGAAAAAAATTTCACATTAACTTCTTAGACTTAAACATCATCTTACTGCTACTCTTAGGAATATAATTTTTTTTTGCGAATGATGCATTGAAATCATAAAATGGGAAATTTCAAATAAATTTAATAAGTTAAGTTTATATTCATTTATGCATCTTTTTTAAATTTTAAGCAGGCTCTTTTTAATTACCGGATATTGTTAGCTCAAATTAAGAGAAAAAACAAATGTAAAACAATTAAATTTTTAAGTGAAAATTTTATTTTTTCTTGAATATTAGCCGCCTTCACTTTTTTCTAGAAATATTTTTTTTTTTTCTGAGAATGAAATTTAAAAAGAAGCATCATTTTTTTTTTCAACCTTTAATTTATTGAGATTAAAAAAAAAGATATTAGCCAACTAGACAAAGCGTCGTGAAAAGAAAGTTGAAAAATAAAATTCTGAAAAAAAATACTTCTTTCTTGGCAGGCAAATTTTTAATTAGTATAGAATTCAAAATAAAAAAATAAGCCCGAAATTTAAAACTAAATCGCTTATGAGATTAATCATTCGAATAAAACTTTCAAATGATAGTTTTTATCGATTGCCATCTGTTTATTTAGAACAATCATGTGATTTTAGAAAAGTTATTTATCACATGAGCAATTTTATTATTAAGCTAATACTGTAGGTTTTATTCGAATATTGTCATATTACATAAAGTGATAATGTCTTAAAAACCACCCATAATCAACCGCAAAAATGGAGGATTTTGTTTGAAAAAAAAATAAGTCTCAACTTGGTTTGCTATATGTGATAAAATCTAGTGCTTTACCTTCTATAAAGCGCTTATCTAAAATACTTTCCTGCTTATGCGGTAAACAAGAAATTTTAATCACTTTTCAAACTTTTTTAACTCAAAATACTTGTATTTTGTCTTTTTAACAATAAAATCCAAAAAACAGTTTATTTGTTTGTCGAATACGAATATCTCAATTTCATTTATAATGGGGCTAATTATTCCTTATTCATTTAAATGGGCATATACACCCTTTTTGAAAAAAATCATTTTAAGACGAAAAATTCAGAGACAATACTTTTTTTTCTAATTCACTTGTTGCATTCATTTAATGATTTATATTATGGTGCGTGTTAGTCTTTGCTTAAACAACAAAAGACTTTTAATTAAATTTCACTATTGGTAAAGATAAAAAATCAGAAACAACCGATTTTTATCTTCATCGTTGCCACACCAAGCAACAAGTGAAGCACATCTTAGACATCGCCCTGAATTTCCAACTCTGATTTAATAAAATGTGCTTACATATAAAATTAACTACAACATTGAAATCTTTAAGTTTGAATATTCAAATGTAATCGTCATACAAAAAATTTTTTTAGAAAGAAATAGTAAATGCATTGCTAGTTTCGGAATGTTCGCTACTTACAACTCTCTAAAAATTTATTTGGACGTACATATGTCAGTTTACATAGAGAATAGGTTGTATCATTTATATCTAAAAATTTAATTCTTTTCTTTTTTGATTTCGTATGCTTTCCATAAAAAAAAAAAAATTCGAATAAAAATAAAGCTAGAATGAAAATTTGAAAAGAATAATTACAAGAGTTTTTTCACGATTAAAATTTGTAATCAAAAATAAATAAAAAAAAAGAAACCAAAAAAAAATCTCTTTAAATGCAAATTCTACATTAGTTTTATTATTTTAGTAATTCTAGTGGCCTGTTCTACGATCTGTTTCGATAATTAGTAATTTTAAAAAAATTCAAAATTTAGTTGTTCATAAAAATTTCGAAAGTAGTAGTCCATTTAATAGATACTATTTTAAATTATAAATATAATGCCTGAAGGCCAAATTAAAAAATTCGATTCTGAATTGTGTATTTGCAGATGTTCTTTATATTGCCATTTACTTCTTTTTTCTGAAAAATATAATTTAAATTCTAACAAGCCCTTTATTAGATAACTTAGCCAAAAAAATAAAACTAGTTCATTAAGCTTATCTTTTTCATATCGTGTATCGTATATTGCTCAAAGGCAAGCACAATATTTAATCAGAATAAAAATCTAATTATTAAAACATTTGTTGCTTCTGTTATCGTATAGAATATAAAATCAATTTGTTGACCGATAATTAGTGACTAAATCTAATCTATTGAAACTATATTTTCAAATTTTTGAATTTTCTCATTACAATTACAATTACAATTTTTATCTCACTTTAATTAGGTGTTATGGCATCTTGATCATTTCAGAACCTCAATTGATCTCTTCTCGGGTCACTACTGCACAAGTGCAACAACAGCTTGTGTATTCTGTTCTCTCAGCCATCTCTTCAATCAGCTTAAAAATTCAACTCGCAACGCATTAAATGCAGATCAACTAAGACGAGCTTTAGCACACACATTTCATGCCCAACGAAGATTTCAGCTTGGGTTAATGGACGATGCAATTGAATGTTTCGAACATATTTTACAGCGTTTACACTTTCATTGTGTGCATACACAAGTGAAAGAGGAAGAATGCAATGCACATCATTGCTTGTCTCATGGCCTTTTTTCAATGCGATTAATAGAGCGTAGATTTTGTACGCATTGTGGTAAAGTGGAAGCAAGAACACCATACAATCAATATGTACAATATGTATCAACACCTGCACTTATTGAGAAAGCATTTACATTTCGTAATAATCCAAATATAAAACTATCATTTGGTTCGATGGTTAGATTAGTGAGTACGCAAGGTGAAATACGTGATTGCTCAGTGGTGAATTGTGTTTCAAGGGTACAACTTAGAAAAACGTTACTTAATTCACCAAAAGTATTGGCAATCGGTCTTAATTATGAAAATGAACGTCCATCAATTGACCACATAGCTGATGTTTTTAAGCTTATAGATACATTTATTCGATTGAGTGATGTGTTCGAAATTGATGCTCAAAATTTGACACTTAATTCAGGTGATTCAAATTGTGATGTACTTCATTTAGTTGGTTTAGTTACTTATTATGGCAAACATTATTGTACATTTTTTTATAATACTCAATTGAATACTTGGTTATATTTAGACGATGCGAATGTTAGAGAAATAGGAAATTGTTGGGCCTATGTAGTGGACAAATGTATAAAAGCTTCATTTCAACCATTAATGTTACTTTACTCAAGTACAAGTACTTCGAATTCAATAAACACGAATCAAGCACCAAAAGCTGTCTATCAGGTGCCAAGTAACATTAAAAACCAATTAAATTCCAAAAATTCAGGCAATTTAAGCGCTCTAAACTCAAGCATAAATAATCGTCGTTCTATTAGTCACCTCTCACAACTTATACTGACTAACAACAATTCAAGTTCTACAAGCCGAACATCGACCATGGTAATGAACAATACAAACAGTAATAGCAATAGCAGTAGTGAGTGTGAAGTACCTGACTCACCATTCGCCACCAAATCACAATCTTCAACATCATCAGCCTACTTTTCAGATAATTATTCGAACGAACAAGAGATTCAATACATTCCAAAACAAGCTGTACAAAATTTGTCAAATACAAATCAACATTCTAATTATTTATCAAACAGTATTATTTCTAATAACGAATCTGTAAATATTTTAAACTCGAACAAAATTCATCATTCAACTAATTCGGCATCAGCTACGAATTCTGTTAAATTTATTGATACAAATATATCTAATCTTCAACAACGTAATAGTTCCTCTTCGCTTAGTGATGCATTTTCAACTACCGATAGCACGATAAACATTAAAGCACCAATTAAAACGTCTAATAAACCGAACACGTTTCGCAAAGATCACAAAGAGCTTCTTAAATCGAATGACGCTGGATATGATTCACATTCATTATCATCTAGTGATAGTTATCAGTCTATAGGAGGTATAGGTAGTATAACTTCTTCATCTGGTTGTTCATCGAATAATAGTAACGGAACGAATAAATCAACATTAAGGTCAATTCAAGAACAGTCCACTGAAAATTTGTTTGTTAGTCAAAACAATTCAGTGTTAGATGATTCACAATTACTTGAGCTAATTAACGATGATCACGATTCGTCTAGTCAAGATAGCGAGAAATTAATAAACAGATTATGTTCGCAATCTGATATACTTTTACTCAGATCACATGAAAAAGAACGAGAAAATGATATTAAGGCTGCTGTGGTACTAAGGCAAGTGAATAAATTTGTGTTTTCAAAATTAATATTGATTTATTTTTAATAAATATAGTGAAGCAGCTGCTCAAAAGGCAAGGACAGCAATGGATGTACCTGTTGAAAAACCGAATTCTCATTTATTGATTAGTGCAAAAATGAAGCACAGTATTGCTGGTTTGTATTTAATTAATTTATTTTTTAAAAAAAAAATATTAATGTTTTATTTTTTCAGTGATGCGTAGTGCATCATTGATGAGGCGAATAAAGGAGTTAGAAAATGAAGAAAAGAAAATGATTAAAAATACATTGCGCTTATCGAGAGATTCACTTATTAATCATCAGAGACGAGCATCTCAGGAACGTTTAAATGAAAACAATTTGAAAAAGATAAAGCAATTCAAAGTCACAGCTGTTCAACAATTATACGGAACATTACCAAAAAAACAGAATAAAAATACACAACCATCTCAACAAGTTACGCCACCAAATCAAATACCAGTGAATTTAAGCGAACAAGTTATTACCAAAGTTAAAAGTACAAATGAAATAAAAGTCAATAAATCAAATAAACTTCATAGAAATGCATCAAGTTGTTCTACAAATTCAATTCAATCAAATACATCAAAAGATCAAGAGACAAATGATCAGTATGTTGATGTTGAAGAATGTAATGGCGAAAAAGTCGAAAACATTAAAATTGGATCTAAACAACATAAAATTAGAAAGAAATTGCTTATTGGTAATTTTATTAAACGAAAAAATCGAAGTTTACCCGATCTAACAAATGTTCAAGATAATAATAATAAGTCAGTCGATGAAGTTGATTGCCAAACGGAGCAATCAAATAATATTCCTGATAAAAAAATAATTGCCAAAGTAAGTCGAAAAGGATTTCATCAAGTTCACCTTCAGATTTACGATCAAAATACGAAATTGATTTCAAAAGAATTATTAAACAAACTAAATCAAACAGTAATAGCACCAAAATCGTCTAAACCACAAACGCCTGTTAAGCCATCAATGATTAGTCCTATAAAAATAATTAATTCAGTGGAAAATAAAGACGATTCATTATCAGCGGATAAAATCATAGAAAATGAACCTGAAATTGACTTGGATTCATTGCCTCCACCTCCAATTGAATTCTTAAATGATTTGCGAGCTAATAAAGAGCAAATAAATAATCAGATTAATGAAAATATTGATAATGAAATAAAAGAAAAAAGAACAGCTGTGCGAAATTTGGCTACGAAATTCGAGCAAATAAGTGTATCTCCATCAAGCAAAACGAATAAACCGCCGCTGCCCCCTTTGATTAAGAAACCTTCAAAATTAAGTGAACAAAATTTAAATAAGATTAATAATGCTATTAAATTGAGCCCAATAAATCAACAAGTAAATAAGCAACAATCAAGCACTGGATTAAGAGTTGCAGTTTTAGGTTCACGAAACCAATCATCTCCTACTTTAATTTACAAAAATCATTCCACTAGCCCAACAGGGAGGCCAGAAAAACCTCCAGATTATGATACTACAATCAAACGGTTAAATTTAATTCAACAACAACAACAACAATACCATCAACAAAATCCCCGACAATCAATTGAAAGCAATTATAGTCTTGTCTCATTACCAAGTAGTCTTAATTCATCACTGGATTCACCGTTTAAAAATACAAATTCTTCGCAAAATAATTCCACGTTGCCTCCAAATCAAGTGCAACAACTTAAACAGCAACAATATAATGCTGCGATTGCCGTTCGAAAAAACAAAGTGACAAAGAAAAGCGTATCTTTTAGTGATGAGGTGATCATTGTTTCACATCCTGAGGACGTTCAGGAAATTCATTTACCTAATCCACTTTTAGACCGAGTACTCAAACAAAAGAGTATCACAATTTTACCTAAAAACTAATTTATTATGTAAAATAAACTTATAAATCATTCATTTATATTCAGATTTATATAATTTAATAAAATTTTCATATTTTTGTTCAAGTGATTGATATAATAATTACTCTATAAAATGCTTAAACTTGTAAACGAATTCATAAGTTCGTTTGCCTTATTTAGACCTAAAATTTGAGTGATCAATAATCTATCAAATTTATCATACAATGATGTTACATTAAACGTTTTTCCATCATCAACAAAGTTTTTTCGTTGATTTTGCTCAATGAGTAGATTCGAAAGTTCAGTGTAGTAGTGTGGAAATGTAGGTAATTGGTAGAAAATCAATTGACGAACACCTTTTATATTAAATCGGTAATAAAAATGTACACGTTCTGTATATAATAGGAATGTACGCTGGTTAGTAAAAAAACGCTTTCTTGCCTGGGCCATTTTACCTTTAAATTAATAAAAATTAGATAAAAATTATTGAATGATTAATAGTCAATTAATACCTTGTTCAGTATGTTCACATATGGAACTGAAGCTTATTTCCTCTTTTCTAAAATAATTACGTAATCGTAAAAAATCAAAATAGGACGGAATATAGATTAAAGTGTGTCCGAGTAATGAACTATTGAATTTGGGCAAAATTTTTTCAACAAAAAATTTAAATCGAGCATCAGCTGAATTAGATAATAGATTATTTGGTGTGGAAAAGCGTTGAAATCGATGTTCGACTGATTTTAGAGCGATTTGTTTGGCTAAAATCGGATTGGCACGATATTGTTTGCTTTCGAAATTGATTTGTTGCAATTTACCTTCAAAGTTTAATGCTTCTTTGCTAAATAAAGATGATATGTAAATTGATTTTATTGAACTAAATATAAGTGTTTGACGATAAAATTTGCTTAGACCATTGAGCGACCATAATCTAATACGTGAAAAATCAGTGTTATGATGATCTTTAGGTTGCAAATTTAAATTTTTCATCAAATGAATGAGATGTTCCCAGTTTTGCATGAGAAAAATTTCAGTTTGATCCATAATTAAAAGTTCGATTGACGAAAGAAAGTCAAAGTCACGTTTTTTTTCGCCTTCTGCACCAAGTATTGTTCGAAGTCCCAAAGGCGATGCGATAATAATATCTGAACTATAGAACCTTGAGTACAATTTGCAACTTTTTTTTGTAAATTCGATACCAATTCGAAAATATTCATTAGTGTTACCATCAAATATTAATTTATGATCATCTGGTTTTTTAGATGCAACATGACCAGACTTAAAAAATTCATACTTGAATTTTTTGAAATTCATTATGGTTATCTTTGAATTACTTGATCCTTCAACTTGATTTTCTTCTTCGTCAATTAAATTTTCATCTTCTTTTACATCTTCTAATAAATAATCATCATCGAGTTGATTTTTATTTGTTTCCGATTTATTTTCGGTTTTTGATACAATCTCTTTGTCGAAATAGTTGAGCTGTCTATTGCCCGTGAATAATTTGATAATATGATTGACAACCAGATAAGCTGAATTACGAAATGGCAGAAGGATAAGAACTTTTGGTCTGGTAAATCCTTGATCTTTGAAATCAGCATCTGGTTCTTTACGTAATTTTTGATTATTATTGATAATCTGTGATCTTGTTCTGAGCACATGATTGAGTGCATGTGCACAATATGCTTGAGCAATTTCGATTCCATTTTCATTCGTGCGTTCGTTGAATTGAAGATCCTTATATGTCGAAATAATATTCAAAATTGATTTCTGCAAATCACTTATGTTGGATAAACTTTCAATTATACGCCGCTTAAAATGTTGCTGATAATCAGTTAATATTTCCTGGGTTTTTAATTTATCTACTATTTGTTGATCAAATTCATATTTACATTTGCCCAGCTGATCAATTTGTCGAAATTGAGTCGTTTGTTTATTATCATTGTTTAAGTAATCTTCTAAATCATTGTTTTCAAAATGGAATCTGAATGGATCGAATCTAGTGTCATACGTTTTTTGTTTTTTAAACTCAGACATATTAAACTAAAAAAAATTATTAATTGTAATTAAAATTCTAGCTCAGATCATTGAGCAATCAGATTTTTTATAAATAAATTGACTACACGCTTCAAAAAGCTTCTTTTAAATTTTCACTATTCGGCGAGCACTTGATGTAAAAATAACCTGTTTACTTTTTGAAAAAATAGGTAAAAAATTGTTTTTCAATTCAATTTTTTTTAAACTCTGAATTGTTATTCATTTGCAATTGCTCAAAAATTGATATAAAAAAGTAAAAAAAAAATGGAATTTTATTCATTAAATCAAATGCAATCAAGTGATAGTGATTACAATGAGTCAAGTGGTACAGATGAACAAGATGACGAATTATTGGACGATGAAGAATACAAGAGAAGAAAAGAAGAGTACACCAATGATATTCTAGATTTAGAGAGACAATTCGAATCAATTCGAAATCAACTTTACAAAGAAAAAATCAGTCAAGCTGAGAAAAAATTAGATGAAGTTAGAGCAGAAATCGCAGAAGAATATTTGCAACCATTGGAAAAATTGAAAGAAAACATGCGAATACGAACTGAAGTGGCTGCCATACTTAGAGAACTACGACTTAAAAATGTTGAATGCCAACACGAAGCTGAGAAAATTGCCGCTTTACAAAATTTCGAGGTATTTGACTAATTAATTCGAATAATTGACCGATTTAATAAAAATGAACAAAAAATTTATATTGATAAATTTTATTAAAATAAAATATGTTATCTATCATATTCAGATGCAACGACATATGCTCAAAGAACAATTTCGACTGGAGTTGGAAGATAAGTTAAGACGTTTGGAAGAAGATCGCAATTTGAGTAGTAAAGATAGTTTTGGCAATAGTTCATCTGATAGTTTATTACCGCCAAGTCTAAAGAAAAGGAAACGATCAACTCTAAACCAAATGAGTGATTGTCTTTTTAAAGATTTGCCAGATCGTCGTAAAAAACCGGTAACATTAAGCGGGCCATATGTGGTTTATATGCTGCCTGATGCGGAAATACTGGAAGACTATCAGCTGATCAAGAAAGCAATAAAACAACAGTCCTATTATTTTTAATCATTATTTGTAAATTATCACATTTTTCATTAATCACAGATCACCAAAAAATCACAAACATTATTTATTAATCATAAATTTCTTTGTCAGCCCTATTTACATTTCTTATCTTAAATATTAAATCAATGACTGACTTAAAAAAAATAAAATTTTGAGCACAAAAAATTAATTATTGGGTTCATTAAAAAAATTGATTTGCAGATTAAGTTTCATTATCAAGCTCATTGTTCAATTAACAATCGATAAAGGGCAAATAATCTTCATATGATAAAATACTATTTAATTTAATTTTTCTTCAAAATAATTAATTCACTTTTTTGTTTAAGGTATGAAACCAGGCACGTATTCTCGAATAGATTGTATTTACACTTATCATTTGGGGATGTGTATTTAATGTACTATCACCTGTTTGATCTGATAAACTACTTTTTCTTAAATACATTGCTGTCATCGATTCTTCAATTAGAATATTTTTGAATAAGCGTGGAAAATCAGGCACACCATCGTAGGCTGGAAAATTATTGATGTCAATAATCACGTATTTGCCTGTCTCATCTTCAATGATCACATCAACACCAAAAAAAGTCAGATTGAAGCATTCCCGCATTGAATCAACTATTTTGTCTAATAGTTCATAATTTAATTCACGATTGCGTAAGCGTTGTTCGGCTTCTTTGTTCATTTGATTAAGTTCACAAGCTGAATGCATCTTTGAAATCTGATGTGATTCAAAATGTATAGTTGGTAACTCATCATTCGCTTGATGATTTTTAAGTGATGGACGTTCAACTACAAAGTATTGATTTTTGAGTACGAATAATTTGTATAATTTACACGAATGATTAATAAAAGTCTGAGCTACACACGGTACTCGAATATCATCAAGCCCATTATCAGAAAAAACGAGCGACATTTGATGAGCTAGTGCACAACCGTGAGCAATAATCGGCTTACAAACGATAGGATATTTGACGTTATTTTCCTTTAACAATTTTTTGTTTATTTCTCGATCTTTTGTCTTAAGTTCGATAAAATTTGGTAAAAAAAATGATTCGTCATCTGGTTTTTTTTGTGCTACAACTTGATATTGCCGATTTCGATCTAAAAGATTTTCCATTTTATTTAATGGATCCAATACTCTTGTCCATGGATTGTTGTTAATATAGTTCTAGAAATATAAAGAAAAAAAAGGGAAAAAAAAGGGAATGATAATTAATTAATGCTTTTCAAAGAATATAGGTTACTTCCTGATTAAAGCAAAAATCAATTTTTGTTAAAATAAGGTCAATCGTTCAACAGCATTCTATATAGTAAAATTTACTTTATATTTTTGAATCCAGTTTTCCGCTTCCTTATCTGATCTGTCATAGTTCGACGTTGCATTTGTTAGATGATCGTCGTTAGTTTGCTTGCCCAGATTGAAATTCACGGTGATATCCGCTAATTTATGAAAAAATACTGCAAATGGACCTTTTGTTGCAAAATCATCCGGTTGCATTATTCGAATTAATTGATAACCATCTCTGTTAAGTAATTGTTCAATTTGATCAATTTTTAATTTTGATTTCTTTTTATCACTAAGCCAATAAGCGATCTTAAATTTTGGATCCATTGTACAAAATCAAGTTTTGTATAATAGTAATGCAACCAATTGTTATATTTTGAAAATACACAAAAATAATCCTAAAATGATCGAAATGTTTGTAAAAAAACTTAAGTAACTTAACTTTTAGTCACTAATAAAAATTTGGAATTTAATAAGTCATGAATTACACGCACACTGTCCAATCATAAACGAAAAAGTTTTTTCTTTTCAAACATTTTCTTTCGATTCGTTGTAATCATGATTTTCGAAAAATTACTAAACTGACAGAACTTTTTTTTTAATTGTAAAAACATTAACCATGCGTATTTTCAAACTAAGGCTTGTGTGAGCCTCATGCTCACAATTAATAATTGATTTCTAAATAAATAATATAGTACCTTTTTGACGCTTTTATTTTATAAAAATTGAAATAATATTTTTTTTTTTTTTAAATGCTAGCGTCATCTAGTAAAACAGCTAGAATCATTTTTATTATCGATCATCATTTTCAGTCTAAACAATGATTCATCATTTTTAAATAATCATTATTTAATGGATAAAATATGCTCATTTATTTGAGAAAAAAAAATGATAAAAATTTTATTATTGAATTTAATAAAAATTAGAAAAATTAAATTTTAATATTTTTGAACTTTGCTTATAAGTTCAAGCACTTAAGATTTATTACCATTTTAAAGGAAAAAAATTAGCAAATGGCTTTTATGATATTCAGAATTTTTATATGAATTGACTACTTATACATAATCTTAAATCGTAAAAAATTAATGATAATTTATTTTACAGTAATTTATCATGATATGAAAACATTGTAATGAATTTCGTAATTGAAATTACAAATTATTTAACAAACCTATTCAATATTTTAGTCTTCAAAAATTGTAGAAGCAAATTGTGTTACCCTAATATTGTTGACATATTACCAATCTAACGTCGAAATGATAAAATTTAAAGATCAATGATCTATGATAAATCGATAAAATAAATAATAAGAGTTTTAGTAAAAAAAAAAAAAATTAGCGTACCATACTTAATTAGAAAAAAAATAAAAATTTATTGAAAAAAGGAGGAATTAAAGCGTTATTCTGAATGAATTGATTTTATCTCTACGCACGAAGGAGCTGAAATTGTGAAAGTTGAAAAATGTACTTATGCGTGTGAGATTAGGTTTAATTCAAAGAAACAAATAAAATACAAGAAGTTACCTATATATAATTTTATTAACTAAATTTGAAACTAGAAAAACTGCGAAAGAATTGAGGACGAATTTTAAGAGAAAAAATTAAATGTTGGTCATTTGCTCGTTGAAGATGATTGCTCAAATGAATCAAAAAGAAAATAAATAAAAATTGAAAAAAATGCTAGTGACAATAATCTAATCTACTTCTTCCATACGAGATGCGTCTTCATCACCTTGAGTAGCATCAATTGTCGATGATGCGGTTGCAGCTTGATCAGCTTGCTCATCAACATTTTCAATAAGATCATCCTCAATACCAAGACCAAGTTTAATCATACGATGAATACGACTTGAGAATAATTGTGGATCTTCTAATGAGAAACCGGATGTTAGAAGTGAGGTACCATATAGCAGCATTACCAAATCTTTGACTGATTTATCATTCTTGTCAGCTTCAGCACGTTGACGTAAAGTTTCAATGATAGGATGATCTGGATTTATTTCAAGATGTTTTTTAGCAGCCATATAACCCATTGCTCCTGAATCACGTAATGCTTGCGCTTTCATGATACGTTCCATATTGGCTGACCAACCATATTGACTTGTCACAATACAACATGGTGAGGTGACAAGACGATTTGAAACAACAACTTGTTCAACACGCTTATCCAAAATGTCTTTAATTACTTTACATAGATTTTCAAACTTTTGCTTGTCCTCTTCAAGTTTCTTCTTTTCAGCCTCATCTTCTGGTAATTCTAATCCTTCTTTGGTGACAGACACGAGTTGTTTACCATTATAATCTTTTAACTGTTGCACACAGTACTCGTCGATTGGCTCAATCATGTAAATAACTTCATAACCACGCTTACGGACACGTTCAACAAATGCTGAGTTGGCTACTTGATCTTTACTCTCACCGGTAATGAAATAAATGTGTTTTTGATTTTCTTTCATTCTAGAAGTATAATCTTTAAGAGAGGCCATCTCATCACCACTTGCACTCGTGTAGAAACGTAGTAAGTCAGCAATTTTTTTTCTGTTTTGTGAATCTTCATGAATACCTAATTTAATATTTTTGCTAAATTGCTCGTAGAATTTTTTATAAGTTGCTTCATCTTCTGTCAACTCTTCAAACAATTCCAAACATTTTTTGACTAAATTCTTTCTAATCACCTTTAGAATCTTGTTTTGTTGCAATGTTTCACGAGAAATGTTCAATGGCAAATCTTCACTGTCCACAACACCACGAATAAAGTTTAAGTATTCTGGAATAAGTTCTTCGCAATTATCCTGATAAACAAATGAATATTGAAAAAATTTAAGTTGAGAATTTTTTTTGTCTTAAATAAGTTTAATCAACTTACCATAATAAACACTCTTCTTACGTATAATTTAATGTTATTCTTCTGTCTTTTGTTGTCAAACAAATCGAATGGTGCTCTCTTTGGAACAAAGAGCAAGGCTCTAAATTCCAATTGACCTTCGACACTGAAATGTTTAACCGATAATGAATCCTAAAAAAAGAATTGAGTTAATTTGAAAGCTTAATTATGAGTGCACTTGAAGTAAAATATTAAATACTTTTACATAGAAAAACTAAATTAATTAAATAACACAATTAATAGCAAACAAAATACATCTGTCCTTTGGTCATATCAAACTGATGAAAGTAAATGTATATTTTGAGAACTAAGAATTGATAAAGTAGTTTAGATTGAGTGCAAAAAAATGCGAGGTAAAGTGAATAATAACTAGAATTTAAAAATCAAACTAACAGTAATTAATGTAAGTTTTTGTGACCTAAGAATAAATGAGAAGTAAATTGACCACTAAATTTAAATTGATCAGAGTACAGACATTAGGGTTGATAGCTATCAAAAAATTATCAGGTTAAATGCTCGGCAATTAAAATTCTCTCTAAAATATGTATATAATCAATATATAATTAGAATCGAAATAAAAGTAGAAGGTAAAAATTTAAAATTTAGCGAGTACTTACTTCCCAATCATTAGATAATGACTAAGAAAGAAAAGAAATGATTAAAATCGATTGCGAAAAAAAAAATAAATAAAAAAAAAAAAACGGTATAAAACCTACTTTGTAGAACTCGTTGTATTCATCCATCGAAATATCATCACTATTACGCATCCATAGTGGCTTGGTCTTGTTAAGCTCTTCAAGTTCAGTGTACTTCTCGGTAATCTTCTTCTTCTGTTTCTTTTTATCTATAGAATAATTATTGGATTTATTATAAGTGTTAAAAATTCTAAACATAATAAAAAAAAAAAAATAAAAATTTTACAAATAAATTACCTTTTTCTTCTTTTTCTTCATCAATCTCTTCAATTTTTGGCCCGTCGTTTTCTTTGCTTTCAGCATTTTCGTCAGCTGACTTTTCTGCATTTTCGGCTTCTTCTTTTTTCTCTTCCGGTTCTGCTTCATCATCACTAACTTCTTTTTCACGCTCCTTTTGTACAACAAGCTTGATTGGATAACCAATAAATTGTGAATGTTTCTTGACAATGTCCTTTACACGACGTTCATCTAAATAATCAGTCTGGTCTTCTTTGATATGTAAAACAATTTTTGTACCACGACCTAGATCGGTGTAATCTGGATCTTCTGGTAGACTGCGTCTTATGGTGAACGAGCCGCCAGCAGCCGATTCCCAGACATACTGTTCATCATCATTGTGCTTAGTAGTAACAGTTACACGATCAGCAACCAAGTAGGCTGAATAGAAACCGACACCAAACTGACCTATCATACTTATATCAGCACCAGCTTGTAGAGCTTCCATAAACGCTTTTGTACCGGACTTGGCAATCGTACCCAAATTATTAACAAGATCAGCTTTTGTCATACCAATTCCAGAATCAATGATTGTGAGAGTTTTATCTTCTTTGTTAGGAATAAGTTTAATATACAATTCTTTGTTCTTGGACAGTTTTTCTGGATCGGTAAGACTTTCATAACGTATTTTGTCAAGTGCATCTGATGCGTTAGAAATTAATTCTCTCAAGAAAATTTCTTTGTTTGAGTAGAACGTGTTGATGATCAAACTCATCAACTGAGCAATTTCAGCTTGAAAAGCGAATGTTTCAGTTTGATCAGCCATTATTACCTAGATACGATTGCAAAAAAAAATAAGGATATATGATTATAACGTTTGAGATCAATGACACAAAAAAACTTTAATATAATAATGATATAATAAGAAAAGAAACTAAAATAAAAAGAGTGAGGGAAAATTATGAACACTTTGAACCGGAAAGAGAAACAACTACTTTTTAACTTCCTAATCTTTCCAAAAAAAAAAAACACTATTATATTAAATCATTAAAAATATTTTAATGTTTCAGATACCTAATGCTACGTTAATAGAAATTTCTAGAAAAAAAAAAACGAGAGTAAAACAGAATTGTATATTAAAACATTGATTGAAAATTATGGGAAGAGAATACTGTCTTCTCTTTTAAGCAAGAATTAGTTTGAAAAATAGTACAAGTAAATTAAATAAATACCTGAATTTGGATGAAAAATTATATTAGTTGAAAAAGATCAATTATAGCACACAGTTAATATAAGAATTTGAAATCGCACAAAGGGAAAAAAAAAAGTTGCGAGAAAACGAACTTGAAAAGACCGTACAACTTGAATCCTAAAAAGCAAATGAGAGGTGCATGTAAATTGAACTTCCTTTATTTAAGCACTAAAAGCATGCTTTTTTGTCGAAAAACGTTGATTCATTATAGGGAGGCAATGAAATTCATTTCACAAATAATTTCGAGAACATTCTAGCCGGTTCGAAACAGTAAAAAAACAGCGCTAAAATTTGAAATTTTTTATTTTTTAAGGCCAGAAATAACTAAAATTTGAAAAATTACATGAACGATTCTGATAAAATATTTTTTAAAAAAAATGAAATAAAATTTATTTAATTAAAATTCATAATAATACTTGATATTATTAATCACTTTTTAAAGATAGTAGGTTTGGGTAAAATTTATGAACCTGTAGATAAAATAGACATTGGTTGTGTAATTTTTATAAGGTTTTTAATAAATTTCATTTAAATAGACAATATCTTCACAAAAATAAATAAATGAAATAGGATTCTGAAATTTGAAAATCATTTTATATACACAAATGTTAAGAGGAGATATTAAATCTAGACCAAAGATCCTTAATGTTTTTTGCACGTTCAGTTTGTTTTGTATAATTTTGAAATTTCGGGTTCAACCACCGATCCGGATTCAAATTTAATAGGCCTCCAATTGTTTCTTGACCGAAAAATCGTGAAAATCTTAAACTATCCTCAATTATATGAGCAAATCCAATATTTGTTGGTCCAAAAGTAACACAAAAATATGAAAAATTTCTGGGTATCTGTTGAAAGAAAAATTCAAAATTGAAATTTTTATTTAATTTAAAATGATGACTTACACTTTTATTTATTGGTTTTTCATTAGTTAGATAAATGAGCTTCTTATTCACAGCGTATCCGTGTTCAGCTTCACTTATGTCTTTTTTAAAACAAATTTTCGCTTCTTCGAATTCATCGGCAGGTATTGGGTAGCAAGTGATCTCAAAATGTTTGTTTAATTTTGTTGCTTTTTTTACAAATTGTTCAATAAATATTACTTCTTTATCGATAGATTTAAAAAGAAGGCACATTTTTTGTTTATATTTAAGTACATTCTCAAACACATCTTCCCCTGCAGAGACCAAAGAATGACAGTGTTCAATACTTCGAATAGTTACTTGATAGTCAATTAATGGTTCTTTATCTGGTATAATCAAAATCAATTTATCGTCATTTTCAATTATTAGTTGTGATTTTATATTTTCCAAACAATAGGTACACATTTCATCTTCCTCTTTTGATTCATATCTATATACACTTTGATTTGTTTTTTGACGTTTGATATCTCCATCATACTCATCATTATTTCGAATCCGGGAGGCCATATTCATAAAACGAGCATCTTCATTATCTGCACTTGTTTTGCGTTCGCTAACAAACATTTGTTTAAGTGACATTTTGTCTTGGTCTGAATTTTTAATGAGATAAACAGTTTTAGTCTTTTTATCAGATTGGTTAGCTGTGTTTTCACTTTCTTCTTTGATATTTTTACTAAATGATGGATTTTTTCGACTGTCAACTTGTGTTATTTCGATTAAATTATTTAACAAATCTTGATAATCAAGTAATTTCCTTCGAATCATTTTTGCTTTTCTATTCAAATTTTTTGTTTTCTCCTCATTACCATTGCATTCTTCTAAATCTTTTTCTTTTAGCGTATCAGACAATACTTTGTTTAAAATTTCAATCACTTTCATTAAGTCATCTTTGTTATTGAAATCATATGAATATTCAAATTGTTTTAATTTTTTCTGACACAAATCGATCATTTTATTATTATTTTTAGATTGTGCTATTACCAAATCATTAAATAATTTGTCAAGTTCTTTCGGAGATTGATTAATCGTTTGTTTTTCTTTAATTTCAAAACGTTTGTCAGCAGTCGCTAGTTTGTTAATAAGTTGTTCGTACATCTGAATCTGTTCGAAATTTTGTGCTTGCTTTGCTTTTTCTAATTTAATTTTTAAATCATTTAACTCTTTTGTTTTAACCGAATTATCATATCCAATTGATTGTAGAGGAAGGTGTCCTGAATAATTTTCTGTTGAATAACTTGTATCGATAGTCATTTGTTTTCTTAATTCTTCAATTTGTTTCTTCAAGTTATTTGCTAACACTAAATCATTATTCATTTCTGCTTTGAACATTTTGGAACTCAATTTATTCAAATCGTCATAATTGACTATTTTAGAAAATTTTTTTGTGTATTTATCAATATCTCTTTTACACTCTTCAATCATTTGGGAATTATTAATTAATTGCGCCTTCAAAAGTCGAGCATTTAATAGGTTCAATTCATTATCTATTTTTGGTAAGCTGATTTTTTGACCAGATGAGATTTGATTTTGTTTAAATTCTTCAATTTCTTTTTTATATTTTTCAATCATCTTCACATCGCCAATCATTTCAGCCTTGAAAAGATGAGCTGTCAATTGATTTAGATTCATTTTTTTATTAGATGAATTTTTTTCTCTGATTTTTCGATTAACATTTCTTTTTAAATTCTGGCGTTGCGATAGATATTAGATATACATTCGTAAATTTTGTCACTTCAAATTTAATTTTTGCAATCATTAATAATATCATATATTACCGACGGCGGCGCCTCTGAATGTTTATGAAACAGTCTCAAAGAAAACTCATATTTAAAAAATGAATTAGATAATGTTAAGGAAAACATGTTTACTCAATTTCAATATATATATATTTAAATATTAATATAAGTTTATTGATGAATGAATGTATATTAAAAATAAAAAAATATATAGCTAATAATAAGATTAGTATTTTTTATTTTGGAGTAATTTCTGTATGTATCATGATAAAGTGAAAAGGGATGATAATTATAAAATAATAATAATTATAGAAATATATTATCTAAATAAATTCATCATCATTTATTTTTTAATTTCAGTTTTTATGTAATTTATTATGATTAAACTACAAATATTAAATTTTTTTTTACTGCCATAAACAATGGAAATTTTTTTCATGATTTTTAACCTCCACAAAATTTATATTAAGTGTAAATTTTTTTTTTTAGATAATAAGTTAAACGAATTAATTTGCATAAAAATTTTAATCAAAATATGTATGATTTATCAATCATACTTAATTTTAATTATTTTTGATAAATAATTTTTATCATATTTATGCTTAAAGAAAACAAATTAAGAAAAATCTTGATTAATTAGTCTTGCTATGATAATTTGTTGACATTTTTCCTTTTTATTCTCATCACAAAATATATTTTGACAATACAAAAATATTGATCAGAAATTTGCTTTTCAAATCTTTTTAAAATATATTTGAATTTAATATATAATGTAATATTTTCCTTTAAAATCTCAAAATAAATCATTCAAACTTGTGGTAAAATTTACAGAAATTTTTTACAATAGATTTTTTCAATTTGTATTCGCATAAGAATCAATCAAATAAATAAAGGTCTAATTTTACAATCTTTAACTTATTGTCTATAAGAAAACTCATTATAACACTTGTGGATTTCAATTTTTATTGGTTACTGTCACGAATAAATTTTAAGAGAAATTTTTTCGAATATTAATGAAATGTGAAGTCAGCTGAAAAAAAATATGTACCGTTTTTCATTCAATTTACTCATTCGGTAAAGTGATTTAAACTTTTCGATAAAGATCTACCATTCAAATTTATATATCATATTTATATATCATTTTCTTATTCGTAATTATTTTTTTTTCTTTGCTATTTTCAATGTTCAACAAAGCACGAAGATAGTATTTGATAAATGGAATGTGATGAACAAAATTTCGAAGAAAATCCATTTTTTTCGAAAAACAATGACATAAGATCGTGAACACAATTCTGAGTATTGATTTTTTGTACTGATTAATTTTTTTTGTATATATCTATTAATAGTGATACTAAAATTATGTATATCAAGTAACTTGAATAAATTTTTGTCATTCTAAGTGCTTGAAATCAAATATGTATTACGAATAAAGGTACGACATACATAAGAAAAATGAAAACTTTGTAAAGTGATTACTCATTAAATTTAGAGCTGATATCTTTGCCTAATTGCACCTCAATCGGTTTTATAAATGATCTTGATGTCCTAAATAAAATAAGACTTATGATAATTTAATGTTTCATATATTTTGCATATAATGGATGGCCTATTACATTGTGAAAATCCTAATTCTAAAATTTATACTTTCAAAAAAATTAGAGAAATAATTAAAAATATATCTAATTTCATAAATTTGTTAAATGATTTGAAAAAATAATTTTTTTTTACTAAATATGTAAAAAAACATAATAGAATACGAGCAAAAAAATCTCAAACAATATTTCGAATCGAAATCGGGAATTATTTTCAAGTGCTCCTTTTTAAGTATTTGATTGGTAGCGAAGATAGTCACGCGACTTTTCATTTTTTTTTTTTTTTGTTAATTCAGTGGTATTTTTATGAGTGCACAATATGAGAAAAATACAAACACAAAGTCAGAATAAATTTATTCATAAAAGTTTGCATTCACGTTTCTAATTGATCACACTTTTGAAGCATGTTTTTATTTGTCAAGCAACAAATTCACCCATCGTGATCAAGTAAATCATTGTATAAATCAGCAATTAAGAATATGAGATACGAGTGATTGTAAGATAAAAAAAAATTTAGAATCACAAAATTGAAAAGAAAAAATTAAAGGTGATCGAAATTGTAAAAAAATAAATGAATTTAACATCTACTTTTGGACAAAAAAAATGTAAATTTACAATTTTGAAATTATAAGTACAATAATGAAAACTAATGATAAAATTGAAAAATTCCTAGGGTATGGTGATTTTTGGTTGTAGTATTTTATTTGTAACATAATATCTTGAAAACGTTATATATTTTATTTAAACATCATTACCAAGATTGAGGTGAAACTAAAGAAAATCTTATTATTAATAATGATTTTTTAAATTATTATTATAAACTCTCGATAAAAATCTTACCTGCATTTATGTCGAAATTAGTCATGTATAATTTATTAAGATTATTTGGCCGATGACTTCTGCTGTTATCATTAAGTACGTTTTTATCTTTGGCCACAAATTGTGATAAAATAGATGTTGTGAACCAATTTTTGATTGGTTCTTGAGGATATTTAACACGCGAGTTATTTGATTTTTCCATACTAGTCTCAAATTTCGATGTCAATGATTTCAGAAGGTGATCAACTTTTTTTTCGACTTATTTTAAAATATTTTGTTCTAAAAAATGATTTTTTTTATTTTCAATTGAATTGATCGTTGAAGTTATTAAGAATCTAGAAATAATGAGAAAACAAATTCAGATTTTGTTTTAAAATTAATGAAAATAAAACGCGGAATTTTAAAGCATTCAGTCAATAATAAAAAGTAAAAAATATTTTCAATTTTTACTAGATTGACTTACATAATGACGAATGACGTATACTACATAAAAATGTTAAATAAATAAAAAAATTTCAAAAAATTAACGCAGAAAAAAAAGTATTCAAACAAAAAGTTGAATTGTTTATCACAATCTTTCTCGATTCAATTTTATAGATTTACTGGACAATCGACAAACCAAAAGTGAATCAATACTGTCTGAAAACTGAATAAAGTAATTGCGAATTGAGACTCTTAAATATAAGCGATCGAATAGAAGGTGATAGTAGTTGCTTTACTATCATCTACGCTTGATCCGACTATTTAGTTTACTTAAATAGATTATGTACTTTATTGCTAGCATCGTCAGAAAATATAATTCTACTTTTCATGAGTTAAAAATTCTAATGTGCACAATTTATATATTAAAATGAACAGGTAATTTAATGTTATATTTTCTGATTGCGAAAAAAAAGATTTTGATTTTCGGCAATTTTTATATCACTTTTTCAGGAGCTTAAAGCGAACATATTTTGAATTTTTTTATTGTTTCTGTTTTATCATTTCTATTTGACATTTGACCATCTTACATTCTAAATAAATTTTATAATGTCTATCTGAAAATTTGTTTATTTGTTGCAATGTATGAATTTTATTTGTCACAAAAAATTTCATTATCTTTAGAATCATCTGTTTAATAGTACTTGTATATATATCTGAAAAATTTATTTGTATCTCAATTTACCTTATCAAACTAATCATTTATGCGACTCACCAGGCTAAAAAAAAGCCTGATTTTTTATTTTCTCAATTAGAGAAACACATTTTTTTAAAGAATTGCCCTTCCTGACTATTAAGAACTAATAATATTTTGATATAGCATTTTGAAGATAAATTTAAAAAATATGAAAAAAGTTTTAAAACTCACTCACCTTGGATGACTTTCCACAGATGACTTGGTGGAGAATTAAATTGTAACTAAAATCATGTCTAATGACATTGAATAGTGATCTGAGGAGTCAAAAAAGAGATTTTAATTAAATTCATTATGGATGGAGTAAATTGTAACTGCATGAAAGTGTAATGATACTACTCTTTTACTGATTAATTGAGTGGTAAAATATTTTTTTTTTTTTGATGAAACTTGAAATATTCTAAAAATCAAGAATCTATCAAGTAAGTCATTTTTTTTCTAGTTATTTTTAAGTTAAATTGAAATCGAATAAACGAATAAAAAATTTTTATGCTGGTTAAAGCTATACACTAAAACAAGTTTATTACGTTTTTTCTTTGAGTAGCCTTCGTTTTGGCATTATACCAATAATTAGAACATAAAAATTTCATATAGATGTAAAAACATACAACTGTAAAAAAAAACAATTTTCTACGCACTGTCTTGTTTAAAAGTAGAACAATGGAACAGCTCTCATTCCCTATCATTTTTCCCCTCTCATTCAGCAACCTCCGATATATTATCCAAGAAAAATATATCTTTAATTTTTCTATTTAGTATTCTATAAAAATAACCAAGTAAAAGTATCTAGATTATCGATCAAAATTTAGTATGCTATATAATTTTTAGTAATATTGATATATTTGAAAAGACAAATTCATTTCCCTAAACCACATTTCCAACTTGTGCTAGACACTTCCAGAACTTTTAAATTAAATAAAAATTTTTGTTGGAATAGCATTTATTTTCACTAAAGACAACTTTTTAAATAATATGCATGCAATTTTGAAAGTTCATTTTATTTATGTGATCGGCTTAAAAGTTAATTTTTGTTTTGAAAATTTTCAAAGGGAAATTTGTTTTTATTATAAAGAAAAATACTCATTTTTTATGATTGATAATATAATTTCTAATTATATTTTCTCTCAATTGAATAGTTCTCATACTATCAGAAATTGATTTTAAAATTTTTTCAAGATTTTTCAAAAAAATATTTGAAATCAATTTCTCGATCCATAGCTTAAAAAATGCGATAATCAAAATTAAAGTCAAGTTCTAAAAATATTTAAATTTTTCAAAAAGTAAAGTTATTAATTTTAAAGTGATTCGAAAGGGGCCTGCTTTTAATTTTGAAACCATTCATGATCTTAAATTGAAATAATCTTTTGTCTAATTTCAAAAAAAATAATATAATGTTTCGATTTTATCTCAGGATCATTTCACAAATAAATAATCTGATAAAAAAAAACAGCTTAAAAAAAAGCAAAATTAAATCAGTATTTCGAAGCATTATTATTTTTTTCAAATCGATTGAAATTAAATGGTGTAAATTGATTAATAATATTGGATCTGTGATTGACCCACTTTCGAACAAAAAAAAAATTAATATAAATTTTTTTTACTCTTTAGCATTCATTTTTTCATTTCGAAATTAAATTAAAAATAAAAAATTACTTTCCAAAAAGAAATTGAATTAATAAGGGTCATTTTTTTCAAATAAAAACAAAAACTAGAAAAATCTTAATATCTATTCTTTAATGCTATAATAACAAGAGCTATTTTGTAAATAATTAGCTAACTGAAATATTTACAAAGATTTTTGTTGCTAAGTGGTGATCAGGACACTTGTTTGCTTGACAACAAATTCTATGATGTATTTTAAAAGAGATAAAGAAATTAGTGATTAGACAAGACTTAATTTAAACCATTTAAACAACAAAAATATAAAAAAGTACGATCGCTAGTGAAGAATTATTTTTATTTAATGAATATTTATTTATTTTTTTGAATTCGAAAATTAATATAAGGTACAAACGAATTTTATTTAATTAACCAAAATAATAATTATAGGTATGTCAAAAGAAAGATAATTGTTGCTCACCTTTTGATCGATATTAAACTTGATTAATATTATCAGCTTTTGCGTCAAACTAAAACTAAATTAAAACTTTTATTTTATTTTATCTGTTTTTATAAAATTTGTCAACATCTTTATAAAATTAACATTTATTTCTCGATTTTATTACAAGCATTTCTCAACCTATTTTGGATTGATTAGGTTACTAAATGAATATTAAAGGTTTTTAAAAAAATATGAGCTGATCTTTTTATGTTTACACAAACGAATTAATCTTCAACTAATCAATTTATAAGTCATCTAATCATGGACACTTTTGTGCTTAAAATTGAACCCATTAAAAACTGAATCACTTGCTTATTTATTAATGAACTTGGTGGTTAAAATATTACAATCTCATTCTTATTTATTTTTCAAGATTTTAAAGTTGACTAAACATTTTTTTATTGAATTAGAATTTTTGATA